>APFE030415219.1:24247-45473 GCA_000404065.3 Pinus taeda
TTTATTTATTTAATATTTTTCATCATTTTTTTAATTTTATTTATTTATTGACATTTTAATAGTTAATATTGAGCAAAGAGGGGAGTTGATTTCAAAGGGGAAGGCCTTACCACGTAATTAATAAAATATTCTTGCAATTAATTTATAGAATTATAATTAATGCCAAGTAGTCGTGTTTCATGCCAAGAGATGCCAAGAGGTCTTCTTAAGAAATATTTATGCAATAAACATAGTAAATTATGATTACAATTCATAAAATATTCTTGCAATAAATTTATAGAATTATAATTAATGCTAGTTACATTTTTTACTCAAGCGTGTTTCATGCCAAGAGGTCTTGTTAAGGAATACCCTTAACTGTAGCCAGGGTGTGTAATGGACATGAAAATCGAAGAGTCCGACCAAGGTTACCAAAAAAAAGGAAATCTTGTTAAAAAATATTTATGCAATAAACATAGTAAATTTTGATTAGAATTAATAAAATATTCTTGCAATAAATTTATAGAATTACAATTACAGTGTTACATTTTTTACTCAACGTGTTTCATGCCAAGAGGCCGTGTTACATTTTTTATTCGGTGTGTTTCATGCCAAGAGGTCGTGTTACATTTTTTATTGTGTGTTTCATGCTAAGAGGCCTTGTTCAGGAACTCGTGTGTTTCATGCGAAGAGGTTACCTAATTCAAATCCCCTGGATATTTATTCCAAAGCAAAAAAACAAAAAAATAATAATACAAATTCAAGATAATGCTTAATTAGTACGTTTCATGCCAAGAGGTCGCGTTACATTTTTTTTCAGTGTGTTTCATACTAAGAGGTCTTGTTAAGCATTTCATGCCAAAAAGTCCCCTGATTCAAATCCTCATGGATATTTATTTCAGAACAAAAACAAAACAAAAAATAAAAAAAAATTAATAATACAAATTGAAAATAATGCCTTATTCAAAAAATTGATCATAATTTGCCACACCTATGTGTGAATATTTTAATTTAAAACTCAAATCATCAAATTTTCCAGCTAAAAGCTCCAGGCAAAACCCTTAGTATGCACTAGACCCAGAAAAAACCCTTAGTATGCACTAGACCCACTTTAAATTTGACCCTCTTCTCTTTGTTAGAAGCCTTCATTCTTTTGAGAACCTTTTTTTTTTAAATCAATCTTTACTGCATTAACTAAGTTCTTACTCATCAGTAGCTAATCTCTTTGTTAGAAGCCTTCATTTTTTTTAGAACCTTCTTCAAAAAAAAATCATTAACTAAGTTCTTACCAGACCGTAAGCCTTCATTCTTTTGAGAACCGTTTTAAAAAAATCATTAACTAAGTTCTTACCGGGGACAACCGTAAACCAATGAAACAGTCTTGTAAGTCACAAAAAAGAACGTGTCCAAAAATCAATTTAGAGCAGCAATGTACTACTCGAGTTGAGAAAATACGCATGGACTATTGCCACAATAGTTTTTATACACATGAAGTATCTAACGTTGCTTTTCCGTAGAAGTAAATGAAGCCCACTTTATCAATTACACAAAAGAGTTGACCAATGATTGTATGGAATTCGACCAATCCTGTGTATGAACCAACCCTCGAGGAGACAAACTTGGGCACAAACAGATATTTAGAGACATGGCTTCAATACTTCCAAGAATGAGATACAATATTACTAAAAGGATGATAACCTTTTTTTTCAAGCATAATATATCCTTTGTGATTTTCAACATTTTGTATCCTCGCAACTGTAATTCTTGAATAGAAAAGGATTGCATAGTAGGGCATAAAATTACAAATAGAAACAAACAGAACTCAGAATGTTGTGCGCAAATACAAACGAATCACAAATTCTAGTGTGAAAAAAAGTTGGATATAAAGGGAGGAGGACCAACCAAACAAATAAAAAGAATTGAGATGAAGTATTGGATTATACATGCTGGAGAACATGCTTTTCAACTCTATAACTTTCTCTATAGCTGTATGAACAGATTTTAATGATAAAACAAAGAAAACATTATAATAAGTTCATTATAAGACCATCACCCAACCTGTACTCCACACCAAGAATGGTTACTACAATACATCAAAGAAATGGACAGCCCTGCTTCTCACATACACAATAAGCGTACCAGAGTTAAGATTATCTAAACCTATCTGTTAGGTTCAGACAAGAGATCAAATAGTTCCTCATCTGCAGTAATACCCATTTCCTTTAATCATTGTAATGGGGTTTTACCGTCTCCATCCAAAACTGTTGTAATGGTACCCTGCAAAACAAAGGAAAATCTAACTAAAATTTAGACAGAAATAAACCATACAAAACTTTAACACAACCAAAGGTAGATATATAACACAAAAAGCAACTTAGCAAAAGCTTTGAACACCTAGAAAACAACAATTTTGCAAACGGGATCATCCTCCTAGAGATACAAAGATGAAATGGAGTTCTTCCACAATAGTCAAGAGTATTCATAATGGCACCCTACTGCGTAGTTGCTCTACCATGCCTAGATCACTAGTATAGCATGCTAGATGTAGCAACTAGCATAGTTGTAGACGCTCCTCTACTTCACTTAAATCCTCACTATTAGTCATGGAGCTTGGGCTAGATGTTGTCGAATCATATAGTTGTATGTTCCTACTACAACCAGAATTGTTTTGCATTGTGTGTTTAGATTCTTTCTCGTGATTATTGTTTTTGCTAAAAGCAAGGAACAAATGGCCTTTGCCTGCTCATATGCCGTATTAACATCAGCACTGGAATTCACAATAAAACGATATGCTAACTACTTGCTATTTTCAAGTAGTCCATCAAGAACTACTCTCTGTTAAAGATGTTAAAGATATTCAACTAGTATTTGAATTCACAAACAATACAAAGGTCAAACTAACACCATACCAAGCAAAAAAACAATATACGAATATAAAATATATGGTGGCCTAAAAATGATTAATTATTATATCATCCTCAAAAGCAAAGAAACAATATACGAATATAAAATATATGGTAGTCTCAAAATGATTAATTATTATGCTTCATCTCGATATTTATCAATATCATTCTCAAAAGGCACGACTTCTAAACCAGACGGTGGTATGTCCATTGATCCCTTTGAAATCTTGAAGTAGGGAGTACCTAAATTCGGTGTTGCAGCTGTTGTGTCGTTCACTGTAATGTAGTCGAGCGCAGGAGTCGATTCCAACCACTCAAATTTCTGCAACTAATTGTTGTAATTGCCTCGCCTCAGCCAAAACTGGAAAAACATAATGAAGCAACCAGGGTTATAGCCATATTTAAATGACAACAAGGGGATGATGGTCCGTTCGTATAGTCCTTCCAAAGCGCAGCGTAATGATCGAAGGCAGTTAGTGTCTAGTTCTCGCGGGAGGTTCCATGGCTTATGATGATTGAAGGGCACAAATTTTTCTAATAGTCTAATACAAAGATTCACAGTTCACTAGAGGATACGATGACACCGAAGAGAGCTGGTTTCAGAGGGAAACTCTTTATGGTGTAATTAATTCTTCTTATAAGTAACCAACATAATCCATCTATCTTTAAATCTACCAAGCTCCTAGAGGGATCAAATCTCTTAAGATGCAAAAATTATTTGATTCCTCTCAGTCGGTAGATCTCGAGTTAGATGGATCTATGCTAGTTTTGAGCAACACACTAATAAAAATATTTTGATATTCTCTCTCTTTATATATATGGACACACACACACATATTCATACATGTCTTTTATTCTTAAGTTTTGCAGGGAAACCATCCAAAAATAAAATCCTTGAAAATAGCTCATACTCACGTCAATAACATATTTACCATCACTTAATAAGAATAAGATGTAAATAAATATACCTACCAAAAGTTACCTCCCACCATTATTTATGTTTTCCTCAACACCTATGTAATAGTAAAATTGTAAATGTGTAGTGTTACTTCTGGTTACTACCCACCAAAATTAATTTATCCAGGTCACTTCTTAATTTATTAGTCTTGCCAGAGCAAACCTATCTGATTCAATTTTCCTATTGACTATTATTAATTTAGCTATGCAATTTTTCACAAAACATGATTTTTTCCCTGCAACACTTGTTTAATATGGGCATTGAAATATTTCACTTATCCTTGACAACAAAATATTTTTTGATTTTAATATATTTTTGTTCTAGATATGAAGTATAAACTCAACATAGATTAAATTACACATCATGTGATATCAATAGTATTATATTTAGTCAACTCCATATTAAGTAGTGAAGAAATTACATATTTGCTTCATACTAATGGAGTAGTGAAGAAATTACATATATGTTTTATACTAAAACGTGTTTTTTATATATCATGAAGTATTTTGACACTTATTATGGATTGATGTCTATTGACGTTTACTAACCATTTAATTTATATTGTTGCACTAGCTATTATTATTTTGAAACCTGATATATCTTACTTTGTTATAATTATCATAAGTAGAAGAGGCAATATATGAACCAACTAAATATAGATAGTTAAATTATTATATTTAAAGTTAAAACATATCTTTGAAATGAAAAAATAAATAGTTATAATAATAATAAAATAATATAATATAGATTTATTTGTATTTCAATTTTTAAATATTAATAAATTTATGATAATTTACCCCAATGAGGATGCTCAAGAGTGGGTGTTCCCCTACCTTGATATGATGCTAGCTCACATGAAAGGGAGTTATGACTCTTACTATACTTGGTGCATTACATGTGCTCCCATCACTTCATCAATCATGGCAGCAAGTTGGCACAGGGTTAAACGTCATTTGAATATTGTAGGTGGTAGAGGGAAGTACAAGAGGACTCAACATGACCATCAATTTGGTAGAGTTGGAGGAAAAAATTGACAATATTTTCACAAGCTAATCATTCTAGCTAGGATATCATCCAACCTCTCCTTCTCCTCGGATCAAGGTAGTGACTAGTAGCGCGGATGCCTAGAGATTTTTCCCAAAAGTTGTTATGACTCAATAGTTTTTTACTTGTAGCACTACTAGACTTGTTTGTCTTCTCGGTGTATGTTCTTATAAGTTTTTGTTTACAGGATGTTCTAGTTAAATGAGGTCTTAACAACCTCAATACTTTGAGCTTATGGTACTAGTATGGCTTCCCCTCTAGTAGACCAGTAGCAAAAAATATTTGGTCTGTGTAATCTTCATTTGATGTAATACAAAGTGCATAACTTCAAGATATGTATATCTATATATAGATATATATTATTTAAATATTAATATGTTTGTGATAATTCAATTTCTTTTTTATTTAATTAAATTTAAAATTAATATTAATTTATATTAATAATGCCATTTTTCTACACCAAATTAGATTAGCAGTAATTACAAAATTGTGTATGTTTTTTTTGTAAGCTTAGATGCATTACCTCAAAATATCATAAATTCCATTGCATTAGTCATCCATCCATTGCCAACATATTCTACGATAGGTAGTCTAAATTTTCCCATTGGGAAACCAAATGTTTTGACCACTTGCCTATAGGATAGTTTTTCCAAAACTTCAAAAGTCTAAATAGTTGTACCATAACTAGAATATCTACTGCATAATCCTAATATTAAAAAAAAAAACCTATCAAATATCATTTAAGAGCTAGGAATCAGAAGAGGTAATAGGTGTCAGATGTTTCACACTAGATCCTAGGGGAGATGATGTAGCGGTGATGCATGGGATATGCCACTCAATTTAATCTAGATGCACTTCCATTCTCTCCATATAAAACCATTTATTTTGTTGCTCATGTTTCACACCCTCAAGACTTGCAAAGACATTGTATCTTTTGGCCTGCCTCCCATTAAGGACCTTGCCTAGCATGGTTTTCATTTTCCAGCAGAGAGATAAAGCTTTATAGTACTATTTTTCCCTTCTCCTAGTGTGGCCAAGATCAGGAACCCATTGTCCTATGCCCTCTATGAGCTCTAAATTAGAGAAGGCTTTCCTATCCCTTACTGTCATAGTCTCTAGGTTCTACATTTCACTATGAGCTTTCGTGGATATCGTTGCCTGAAATATCTCAGTGCTTGGTTTCGGCCTTGAGAGCCACAACCTCCCCCACCAACCCACCCCCTCTTCTACTTATCATGTGATGAAATTGAATTTGGGTTGACTGGAAATGCCTTCACAGGTTAACACCAAGTTGGCTAAGACAGGGTAACTGGGCATAGAGATAAAATAGGTAGAAAAGAAGTGTAAAACCCACAAGAGATGCAAAACTTCTCTAGCGAAATAAAAACTTACACCCTGGGTATAATTACAATGAGACAAAAAATACCTAACAAGAGAGGGCAAGGCACAAACCCAACATATGTAAAGGGACCCAATGTTCCAGCAAGCAAGACTTGACACATCCGCCTCCAAGTAGCAACACACCCCACAATGCCAAGACCATAATCCACAATTAAACTTACATTCTTGCGACTAAACAGAGAGTCCACATCAAAGTTAGAGATTCTAAAGTGATGCAAAAATACCTGAGGAGAGGTGATCACCAAATGTCAAGTGTCGAACGCCAACATAGGTCTCTTTGCACCATGGCATCTAAGAACAATCGAGCCATGGGATTTTCATGTATTCTTAAGGCTTTATTTCCCAATGGCCTTTCCTAGGACCGTACCTCGTAGATTCAAAGAACAAATATCCTTGATGCAACTAGCATAGAGTTTCGCTACAATATTATGATATGTTAGAATTGTTCTCCTAGTTGCTCAGGTGCAAGAAGTCCAAATTAGACTTGAAGCATTATCTTTATCAGGCCTCAAACCCACTTAAAAATTAGGCCAAGTCTCACTTCCATGGGCAAAAAATAGTTTCTTTACAAGGACGTTGTATAGGAAGGCATGTAGCACCCCTCTCCTCTTACATTTTGGCATTACTCATGTTTAATGGGGAATGATATAATCACATGTGTTTGCATACATGGGGGTGGTCATGCCAAAGCCACCCCTCCATTTAATGCTCTCACAGTCACAAGGTGGTGAGTACATTTCCCCAAGCCATCGTAATCCTCAAACCTCACCCCCATCAAGGGCACCTAATTTCTGTTCTCCATTAAGCATTGAGAATTGGATTTGTCTTCTTCCAAGATGCTATGAAGATCACTATGCCATTCCAATTGAGAATCTAATGGCCATCCTACCTTAAAACTTATTCCTCTCTAAAGACAACCTTAATTGGATAAAATATCTACAGCGTGATATACTGACCTTCAAGTATGAGACAATATGACATAATTGAAGGATAGTAGAAACTGCCAAATTTGAGAAATCATACTTATAAGTCTTCAACTTCTAAATATTTTTTCAACTAAAGAACCTTGGATTAGTTTCTGGGTGGTTATGATAACTAATTGAGAGTCTTCGTCTATATGGAGCTTGGAGTATCCTGTCAATAAATCCAGCATGATGCCTTTTTCTAAAGATAGGAATTCAACTTCATTATTACTAGGTGTACCACAACCTGACACATAGATCCATAGAACATTATGCATCCAATCTCTTATAAGACCTCTAAATCCTGCTAAACTAGGATTACCTTTTAATGCTTAATCGAAGTTAAGTTAAACTTATTTCAGTGATCTTGATTTTGTTTTTGGTGAGGTATTCATGAAAGAGAAATGATGGGGTTCCATGGGGGCCATCATGTAAAGAAATTACAATGTTTTCCTACACCCTTCATGTAAAGTATTAGAGACCATATTTGGATCTAAATGGAGGATAATTTTCACTACCTTGAATTTAAGTGAATTTTCGCAGGTACTTTTAATTATTTACTTTCACGTTCACTTTATTCCAAAATTAAAGGTAAACAAAAACAATGTTTTGCATTGAAAGAGGAAAGAAAAAGAGTTTCTTTATACATAATGATCAATTTAATTATTATAGATTGAACTAAGAATATTATACATTGATAATGAGAATAAGTTTTTGGAATCTCTCTTTTCTTTAATTGCAAGTGAATCAATTGAATTATTTTACATTGATGCTGAGAATATTTTTAGAATCTCTTTTCTTTTCAAAAATATGATGACTACTTTTGAATAACTATATATATATAAATATTTCATTTTTAGCTCATGGGTGCAATTTAATTGATGATCGCCATGATACGAACTATTATGTAAATAATGGGATTCAAGGTTCAAATCTTTGTGGGTCAAGCCAACAATATATAATGTGTGTGTGTTACCTTCATAAATCACATTACATCACCAATAGAACTTTGGACAAAAAATAAACCTACCTCACTCTGCCACACAGGAAAACAGGTTTGTTGGCTAGTATATGAGATTACTAAGTTTATATGAAAACAAGGAATGATGGTACATAAAAGGTCACATGACCATAAAAAAAAACTATTATAAGGTAACCATAACATATCATATGAGTCAGGTATCTGAGGATGTCACTATATTTTATTCCTTCACGCTCGTACTATGAGGCATTGAGAGCTTAAACTCACATTGTATGTGTTTCTCCATGTGAGCTAAGTGAGCCTCCAACCTATCTAGACTTGTTGTTTCCACTAGTTCCATTGAATATCATTAAAAAAATAAATTATGTCATTCATTTCCTTGTGTTTATCCTTTAAAACTCATCCTAGCAAAGTCTTTAGGTACGAGTTTCCAATGGAGTGTAATAGAATTCATATATTGATTCCTTCTTCCCCTAGTGTGACCAAGGTCAAGAAGCCAGTGAGAAACCTCCTCTAATATTTATGAATCTGAGTAGGCTTGTTAGTCTTGAGTAACATGATTCTCAAGTTTTGTCTCTCCTCCCAAGTACTGGGAGAGGTCACCAATTAATAAGTGGTTGTTGCCTCCTAGGCCTATGACTAAATGTGTGATCATCTTTGTTGGCCACGACCACTAGCCCCGTGACAACCTCGCATTAGCTGACACGACATGCGAACCACAGCAAGCAATAGAACAACACAGTGCCAGGAATAAAGAACCCAACAACTCCAAATAATTCAAATAGGCAGTGACCCCCCAGAACCAAAAAATACAGTAAGATATTTGAGAGAGATTGTTTCCATCGAGAGAGCCACAAACCAGAGATAATTTAACACCCACAAGTTATAGCCAAAATGACCAAACTGAATAGAGGAAAGACAATAAAGATAGGAGTTATGTAGTACTTTCCCACTAAGCAGGCCACCTGGAAATATCAATCAATAATTACTTCATTGAGGGACATACAGACAAAGGGTATAGGAAAATGCCAAAGACAAAAGGACCCCCAATATCATAGAATAAATAACAATATAATTCACCTGAAAATACCCACTAACAACACACACACTGCTCCAACACCAGACATAAGCCGAAAAAATAAGTACACTTAGCTAGGAGAAAGATTTTACCTAGTTACAGCAACGCAAGAGTGCCAAGGCCAAGCAAATTAAAGGGTCAAAGCCTGAAATATTCCTTGTGAAACATTGTTCGTCATCTGAAGAATTGACGCAACTTCCATATTCTACCTTCAACCCTACCATCATGTTGTCACCTTTGTCTCCTGCCTATTATACACATCCCACCACCACCGAGTGAAACAAGGGATTGTTGACTATGTGGAGTGAAATCCCAACAAAACCTCCAACGTTTCAATCCAATTTTGAAAACACCAACATCTCATCCCATTGCATTAGCTGACCAGGATAACAAATTGGTATAACCAATCTTCGCAGAGGGAAAGAGAATCACATCAGTGGTGAGGGGGATTTACACATTCGGGGAAAAAATCCCACCTTGTTGCAGAGGAATAATGGAGGAATGAATTAGAACATGAGTATCCATAATACCAATTAAATAAAACTTCAAAAACTTTGTACATCAGGAAGGGGGCTACAAGGCATGCCACCCCCTCTTGATTATATTGTGAATCAGTGGGCGCCCCTTGCAAACTCCTTCACCAAGTGGTTGGGAACCCTGAGATGATGATAGCCCGCAAAACCATACCACACCTTGTCCTCTGTCGAGCCCATGACATTCATCTATGAAGGTTTTAATGGCAACATGCAAGAATAGTATAATAGCTCCCCCATTGCGGTGGCGCACTAATAATCTCCTGATTAGCATGGCATTAAAGACAATTACACAGTGAGGTGATTGAAGCAGGCGGTAGATCGACTGACTCTAGATGTGGGAAATGTTAATTGCAGTTGGTTTGGCCTCTGCGAGCACTAAAATGTGGCTGTTGTTTCTATGTTACAAATTTGTCTCTCTCTTGCGAATTCAAATTTCTACTTCCCATGGCACCCTCTAAATAATTTTGGAAATTTTTAACTTGGATAGGAATGATGGTAACACTCATTAACACTTGTTCTATAAATATTTTTAATTGATTAGAAAATTTCTATCTATAAAAATAATTAAAAAATAAAATAAAAATTCAATATCAAAAAGACATTTAGCTAAAAATATCTAAACTTAATTTAAATATTAAAAAAACAACTTAATATTATTAGTTTTATATCAATATAAAGCGTAAAGATAAGATTTGGAATTATGACTCCCAAGATCTAGGTGATGTAAGGAAATTAAGGAACATTAACAACCATTATAATGATTACTCCCATAACACATAACATAGGGGATCGATGGCGCTATTTGCACGCTCTCCCCAATGCTCAATGTCCAAGGCTTGGATGTGGTGGAAAGTGCATCCTCCCTCAGCATTTATGGCCTAACATATCCTTGTACACATGTCCATTTAATTTCCAGTTAGGGTAGCATGATAAGAAGGCCACCAGTAGATGAGGACGTAATAATGCAACAATAGAAAATAGCAGTTCGCAGGAGTTATAGAAATTTGTTTTGAGGTCACTATTGAAAATGTGTTGAGGGACTGTGGACACCCTCGCAGGGGAAGGGGTAGGTCACTCCTCCCTCCCTGGCATGGCTAGTGTCAGGGCTTCAAGTTGGCGAGCACCCGTGACCACCCATAAACTCGGGGAGAGTCGAAAAACTGAAGCCAAGTCGGTTTGCAGATGCGTTTAACCAACGGGTGAATCGGGGGAATTTAACCGAACAAGTGAGTCAGTGGTAAAGCACGCCCATGTTGGAAGTGTGACAGGAGGACCATAGCGGCAGTTACCCACCTAACTCATGCAGAAGGTGCGTGCATGTTGTAGCGGATAGGAAAATGTGGCATTAGCGATGGGTGGGGGCAGTGACAACATGTGGAAAAAGGAGTGCGACCGGTAGGTGACATGCAGACGAAGTAACAAGTGGGAAAGGTGCACCCTCCCTCAAGGGGCACCTACCTAGACATTAGCATGTCAGCCTAGGGGCACGCCCACCCACTCGAGGGGTGTTTAGCATAGGTCAAACGGGAAGGCAAAACAAGGGGTCAGTTGGGTATCACAGGTTGGCTCCAAACTTGAAAGGACACAATATTTGGTAACTTGCTTGAGTGAGAGTCGTATAAATAAATTGGAGGAGAAACCATTCAAGGCATCCATTAATTGAAGTTTTCATAACATAGTAGTGCAGAGTGAAGGGTGAATTATGGGAGTGCGGAACAATTCAGGGCATGTGAAGGCATCGTAGGGAGTACCATGGCGCGGTAGGGCGACCACGTGTAGCAGGAAGCAGTCAGGCCATGTGCCCACCAAGGGCAGGCAATGTGGTTTTCTGAATGAAGGTTTTGAAATTTGATTGAACATAAATTTGGGGTTCCTCAACAATTTGGACCAACACTCCACGAATTAGGCATGAGCTGCGTAAAGTAGGCATGGGTTGCATGAGAGTCGAGCACAAGCTACACGAAATGGGCACAAGAAGCACGAGAGTGGGCATGGTCTGCACGAGAACTAGGAAAGTTGTGCGATACATTGGGCCATCGTTGCATCATAGGAAGAGCGCATTTAGGCCAAAGTGCAGAACGCTGCACAAGTTTGATAAAGGGTGGGAAGGCATGTATGGCAGGTTACACGCCATTATAAAAATTGAGCTTTGTAAAATATTTACAGAACCTAATTTTGTAAGTATTGTGGGTGAATTGTTGGGAGTTTCCCCTCCCTTGATGTCTGTGTGTACATTGTTGTTTATTTTATATTGATGATGAATGAAGATCGAAGATAATTAAAAGATAATTTTGTTGCATTATAAAGAAGTATTCAACACTTAACGAAATGTAACTAAGTGTTGGTGTTAGGAATAGTTCATAAACTTGAGTAGTGGTGAAACAAAAGAGTTAGGTGGTGTCGCATGACGCTCACAAGTGGACTTAGAGTCACCACTAGCATGGGGGTGTGACAAATGGTATTAGAGCTTGGTTCAAGGGCAAGACCGAGCTGATTTGAAGTAGTTGGTCGTAGTGCAACATTGTTTGGTAGGGGCAAGGCAGCAAGTCAGGGCCGAGCTGAACGAAACCATGGTAGTCATAAGGGTTGTTCAAAAACTTGAAGAGATGGCAAATTTTTAGAAGTTTAAGGGGAAAAACTATGAAACTTGTGTAGGAGTGGGAACACTTGGACCGCATCACGGATGGAATAGTGGATGTGTGGAATGCCTTGAAACTCTCCATAGGAAGTCTGTTGAACTTGAAGAACTTGATGATTGATGAAGAGTTGCAAAAAGGAAACCATAGGCTCCAAGAACTCATGTCTAAATGAGTCTGCTTAAGGGAGGATCAAGCCAAGTTGCAGTGTGAAGTCAAGGAACTTGAAGAAGGGATCAAGAGGGGCTTTCTTGATCATAAAGGAGATCACTTGGTTCTAGAAGAATATGAGATCAAGTGCATTAACAGAGTTGAAGCTTGGTATCATTTGATGAAGGATGATTTGTAAAGGATGGGAACACTCCAAGTTGAAGAAAGTGATGTGTGTCGAGTAGGTGCGATTAGGAAACATGCGAAGGAGGACAAACTTGGTGGTACAAATTCCACTAGAGTTGAATCATGTTCAAGTAGCTTAAGTGTATCAAAAGGGAAAGTTTCATACCTCAAGTGGACAGTCGGGTCGAGACATGAGGCAAAAGACAGTTAGAATGAGGAAACGATGAAGAAGGGTTCAGAAATAACACACAAAATGAAGCCCATGTAGAATTTTTCTACAAATCAGCTAGCTCTGATACCATGTAGAACTTTTTCTACAAATTAGCTAGCTCTGATACCATGTAGAAATTCTCACTGTAGATCACCTGGTAATGCAATGTACTAAAGCAAAACACTTGATCTATTTCTACAAACAATTTAGTGAAATATTAATAAACCATGAGCATCATCAATAAGAACACATATAACTGATAAGAAGGAACCAATCACACATAACATAGAAGAATTTAGCTGGGGAAAGCACCTGCCTAAAACCCCATCTCTGTATTATCATACAAGTGGAAATATAGTCTGGATTACACAAAGCCTTAGCTCGGAAGCTATCCAGCTCTCAGTACAATCCCTCTGCTACTCATAGACAGTCAAAGGCGTCTCACAAACCTTCTCCTCTACCCTCCAAGCCTCCTATTTCATTGTGTAGTTTCCTTGGGGTCCAGTGCTGCCACGTATGTGAATTGGCCTCTTCACACACTCACTAACCTCTAATCTAATTGCACAAACTTGAAGGAGATAAATCATCATCATGGATGAGCTTCCTTTATAGGAAAAATATTAATTCAAATGATAATACATTGTCCTTTCTCCGATCTCAACTGGGTCTCTGTCTGAACTAACATGCGTGAGTTATTTAAGCTATAATATTCAGTTATCTGAAAATACCAGTTGTTACATGCATGCAAGCATTAACAAAATGAATCTCATTAATTTAACAACTTGTTAAATTAATCTAACTAGACTTAACTCAATTAACTGAGCCAACTAATTACAACTCATCCTCATCCTTTAACTGATGGTTAAATCCCTCAATCAAAGGAGAAATTGTTGCATTTCCTCACAAAGACTTCAAGTTTGATTCTCCTTAACTAATTAACTCATGGAGAATTAATTAATTAATATTCAAGCTACTGGTAAGACCAAATTTGAATTTTACTTCCTATTTTAGACTAGGGACTATCTAAAAATAGGAATCCAACTTGAACTGCTAAAAATAGAACTTCTATTTTTAGCACTTCCATTTTTCATTCCCTATTGCCCAATCCAGCGCTGATGCCCAAGCTGCTATTTTTAGCAGTGCTATTTTTAGCACTTCTATTTTTAGCAATTTCTTGTTGCCAATTTTCAACACTCCCTCTCAACAAGAAAGGCTTCCTCTCAAACCCGATCCTGTACCTCTGGAATGTTTTGCATGCAACACATCTACTAAGTGTGGTTGCTCCAGCAACTCTCGGAACAAAAAAAACTCCCAACTGATCACTCTGTTGGGCTAGAAACATACTCTAATGCTGAAGCTCTACCTGCTGCTGACAAGTGCTCTCCCTCTGACCTCTGCAATACTGCAACATCTCCATGCATCTCGCACCATTGCACCCTTATTTGTGCTACCATGCACAATGCAACACACTTGTGCCTCTCGCATTGTTGCAGCCTGCATGCTCTGTGTTGTCCTAGCATTCCCTGCACTGTAGCTCTCTTTGCCACTCCATCTGCATCTGTCTCTACCCAATCAGTCATTTCATACTACTCCACGTCGGGGCTCCCATAGCAAGGTCGCATCCAAGAGGTTGGGTACCTCAAGGATCCTGCCCCTCCTCCATGGGACGATCACTCCACATCGCCCCACCTCCTACCTGGAGGTATGGCTGCATGTGATCCTTCTGCCCACCTAGCTTGAAGTTTCTCCCTACTGGAGGTCTTTGCATGAGTAGATGTCTCTACTCAATCTCCTCTTAGCTTTCCCTGTTGTGGCTGCTCCACAACCTCCTGAAGCTGCTGCACCAATCGTGGCTCCTCCACAATAGTCTGAAACTTCTTCTGGTGCTGCATGTTGAAAGGTAATATACTCTCCCTCTCAACCACCAAGTCTCTAACCTTTGCCTTTCTCCTCAAGGCTTTGCATGCATCTTGTACCTCAAGTGCATATAGGTTCTTGTCTAGCACACCAATCTATTTCCACTTTCCAGCCGTCATGAAATTTTCTGGAAAAAGAGCTAATTTTAAATCAACGATATCTCCCTCATCCGAACTCCGATTCAGCCGATTTCTTTTAGGAATTTGGGTATTTTTCTGTAAGGAATCCAAATCTGCTATTTGTTTCTAAAAATTTTGTACAAAAATTTCAGATCTGCTCTGCAAACTCTCGGCCCAAAACTCAAAACTTTGAAATCTCCTCTCAGTATACTATTCTCTCCTTGATCACTTGTGCTTCGATACCATGTAGAATTTTTCTACAAATCAGCTAGCTTTGATACCATGTAGAATTTTTGTAGAATTTTTCTACAAATCAGCTAGCTCTGATACCATGTAGAACTTTTTCTACAAATCAGCTAGCTCCGATACCATGTAGAAATTCCCACTGTAGATCGATTGGTAATGCAATGTACTAAAGCAAAACACTTGATCTACTTTTACAAACAATTTAGTGGAAGCTTAGTAAAAAATGAGCATCATCAATAAGAACACATATAACTGATAAGAAGGAATCAATCACACATAACACAGATGAATTTACCCAGGGAAAGCACCTGCCTAAAACCCCATATTTGTATTATCATACAAGTATAAATATAGTCTGGATTACACAAAGCCTTAGCTCGGAAGCTATCCAGCTCTCAGTACAATCCCTCTGCTGCTCACAGAAAATCAAAGGCTTCTCACAAACCTTCTCCTCTACCCTCCAAGCCTCCTATTTCCTTGTGAAGTTTCCTTGGGGTCCAGTGCTGCCATCTATGTGAATTAACCTCTTCACACACTCACTAACCTCTGATCTAACTGCATAAAATTGAAGGAGATAAATTCTCATCATCGATGAGCTTCCTTTATAGGAAAAATATTCATCCAACTGATAGTACACTGTGCCTTTTCTGATCTCAACCGGGTCTCTGTCTGAACTAACATGCATGAGTTATTTAAGCTATAATATTCAGTTATCTAAAAGTACCAGTTGTTACATGCATGCAAGCATTAACAAACTGAATTTCATTAATTTAACAACTTGTTAAATTAATCTAACTAGACTTGACTCAGTTAACTGAGCCAACTAATTACAACTCATCCTCATCCTTTAATTGATGCTTAAATCCCTCAATCAAAGGAGAAATTGTTGCATGTCCTCACATAGACTTCAAGTTCATAATTCATTAACTAATTAACTAGGTCTGAATTAATTAATTAATTTACAAACTGTTGTTAATATCAAATTCAAATTTTACTTCCTATTTATAGCCCAGGGACTGACTAAATAGGAATCCACACTGCACTTCTAAAAATAGAACTTCTATTTTAGCACTTCCATTTTTCATTCCCTATTGCCCAATCCAACACTAGTACCCAAACTGCTATTTTTAGCACTTCTATTTTTAGCAATTTCTTGTTGCCAATTTTCAACAGCCCATGCTGAATGAAGGCACATTGGGATTAATTTTTGTGCAGGAAACCATATGTGGAACGAAGTTCATTGTGTTGGTTGATATGGGAGCTATGAACAGTTTCCTTAGCAAGAAAGCAGTGACATTGTTATGAAACCAGCTCAAGAAAAGATAGAAAAGATAGATCAACGCCTTAGAATTCAGCCTCTTCGAGGGGGAAACCTCCTTTACATTACATAAATGACAATTCTTCGATGATACAAATGAAAAGACCTCCTTTCTATATATAGGAGTCTAAGGAGTCACAATATAACCCAGCCGACCTAACAATAATAATATAAAGCCACAAAAATAACAATAGAGGGATTCTATGGGGGCACAGTAATAACAATATGGGGGAAATAGGGGCACAACAATATTAATAAGGGGTACAACTACCATAGTAATGGGGTAATCACTAGTATTATAGGGACCCAACATGCCCCTCTCCTTCAAAAAAGTGGTGTCCTCAACACTTGAGTAGTTTTGGATGCTTATGTATAAAATTATCATCCTCCCATGTGGAATCTTCAGCAAATAAGTTCTTCCACTTGATAAGATACTTTGAAATTGATTGATTTCGTAGCTGTCGAGTTCTTGTTTTTGTGACTGCTTCTGGTTCCAATATAATTTTTCCTTCCTCGTCAAGTTCTGGTAATATTGTTTGAACTAGGATCTTATCGCCTATAACCTTCTTTAAACATGAAACATGGAAAACTGGGTGAAATCGAGAAGCTGTAGGAAGCTCTAATTTGTATGCCATAGTACCAATCTTTTGCAACACCTTGTATGGACCATAATACTTTGGTGATAATTTATTATCCTTCTTAGCTTGCTTGAGGGACATTTGCTTATATGATTGTAGCCGTAGGAATACCCAATCACCTACATCAAAACTTCTTTCATTGCGATGTTGATCTGCCTGTTGTTTCATTCTATTCTGTGCCAACACGACGTTATCCTTTAAGAGTTGGAGGACTTGTTGTTGATGTTCGATGTGATGTTCCACTGCCTGAACCTTAGAATTTTCTCTTAAATATGATGTGATGGATGGTGGTTGATACCCATAAAGTGCATAAATGGGGTCATTTTTGTTGTTGTATGGAAGGAAGTGTTATACCACCATTCAGCCAGAGGCAACCATTTGACCCATTGTGTCTGTTTATCAGATACAAAGCAATAAAGATATCCTTCCAAACATTTGTTTATGATCTCAGTTTGCCCATCAGATTGAGGATGATAATATGAGCTATGAGCTAACTGAGTACCAAGACAAGAAAATAATTTTGTCCAAAAATTTCCAGTGAAAATGGGATCTTTGTCACTTACAGTAATCTTTGGGTTTCCATGTAGCTTTTGAATTGTTTCCATAAATGCAATAGAAAATGTACTGGCTTTAAATGGATGTGATAATGCACAAAAGTGTGCATACTTGGTAAGTCTGTCAACTACCACCATGATGACACTCTTTCCTTCGGACTTGGGTAAACCTGTGATAAAATCCACTGAAACCTCTTCTCAACGTTGGCTTGGAATGAATAAAGGTTGTAATAGACCTGGCGTCTTAATTGTTTCAACTTTATTTTGTTGGCAAACCAAACATTCCGCCACAAACTTTTGAATATCCGATTTAAGGCCATCCAAAAAAAATCCTTCATAACCCTGTGGTAAGTTTTTAAAAATCCCGAGTGCCCTCCTAAGGGAGAAGTGTGCAATTCCATAAGAATCTTTTGTTTGAGTTGGGAATTCTTACATAGTTATAAGCGATCTTTGTACCATAACGAATCATTTTTCTAGCGAAATGTATCACATGTATTGGAATCTTGTTGTAACTTTCGAATGAGTGCCCACACTTCTTCGTCATTCTTACATTCCTCCCTTGCTTCATTTATCCAATTTGGTTAGATAATAGAAATGGCAAACAACAATGCTTCCACATCCTCATCCTTTCTTGAGAGTGCATCTGCCACAACATTTTGCTTCCTTTTTTTGTAGATGATTTCAAAGTCATAACCCAACATCTTTATGACCCATTTTTGTTGCTCTTCAGAGGATAATATTTTTTCTAAAAAGTATTTAAGACTATCATGATCCGTTTTTACCTTGAAGTGTCTTCCCATTAGGTTGGGTCGCCATTTCTTAAGTGCATGTATTATTACTAACATTTCCTTCTCATAAATAGCTTTCTGTAAATACTTTCCCTTGATTAGATGACTTTGGAAAGCAATGGGTCTTTCATCTTGCATTAAAACAGCACCAATTCCATTTCCTAAAGCATCATATTCCACAATAAAGGTTTTTGTGAAGTTCGGCATAGCTAAGACCGGTGCTTGGCACTCTTTAAGATGTTCAAAGGCCTTTGTTGCTTCTGGAGTCCATGAAAATGCATCTTTCTTCAATAATGTTGTTAGAGGTGCTATTATTCTTCCATAATTCTTAACAAACTTGCGATAATACCTTGTCAATCCGAGAAATCCTGCAGATGCTTTATGGATGTGGGGATTTTCCATTCCTTAATGGCTTTAATTTTGCTAGGGTCTACCTTAACTCCTTCATGAGATACAATATGACCCAGATATTCCACCTCTTGGACTCCAAAGAAGCACTTGGATCTTTTTGCATATAATTGTTTCTCCTCCAATAGTTGTAGCACCCTGTCAACATGTTCAACATGATCCTTCCAAGACTTGCTGTAGATTAGTATATCATCAAAAAATACCAACACAAATTTTCTAAGGATGGTTTGAAAATTGAGTTCATCAAACCTTGAAATGTTGAAGGTGCATTGGTAAGGCCAAAAGGCATGACCAAAAATTTATAATGACCCTCATGAGTTCTAAATGTTTTTTTTGGAATGTCTTCAATCTTCATCTGATTTGATGATATCCTGAACGAAGATCCAACTTGGTGAAGTAAATTGATCCATGCAATTCATCCAGTAATTCATCAATGATAGGAATGGGAAACTTATCTTTAATAGTGAGCTTGTTGAGCTCCCTATAATCCGGACACATGTGCCATGGTCCATCCTTCTTGTGCACCAATACTACTGGAGCAGAGAAAGAATTTTGACTCGGTTGAATTATACCAGCCTCTAGCATTTATGCAACCATATGTTCAATTTCACTCTTTTGGGCATAGGGATATCTGTACGGCCTGATTTTTGGAGGAACACTTCCTGGAATCAGATGAATAGCATGATCATGATCACGCATAGGTGGGAGACCTTTGGGAGTCTCAAATACCTTGGAATGATTGTCCAGGACTTTTTGGAGATCTGGAGAAAGAGATGATTCCGATGTGGAAACATCTAGCGAACATAATTGTGCAATTACACCTCTTTGTTCCTTTTTTAGAAGCTTTGTCATACCATTAGAGCTGATAATCTTTCCTGGTTTCCCTGCAATACCCCTTAATACAACTTCTTTTCCTTCCATAGAAAATTTCATGAAAAGTTCTTGAAAATTAAAAGCTATTGTACCCAAGGATTGTAGCCATTGGACTCCTAGTACAACATCAGCACCTCCCATTGGAATGGAAAGCATTGGGCTAGTCAATACATATTCTCCCATGGATAGCTTGATATTATGGCACTTTCTAGAGAAATTTATTGTTCCTCCATTTGCAACCATCACTTGACACTCTGGTGCTGGATATAAGAAGCAATTCAATTCTTTTGCTACCTTACAATGAATAAAATTGTGGGTACTTCCTGAATCAATCAACACTATTACCTTTTTCTTCTTGATTTGTCCTTCTATCTTGATGGTTTGAGGAGTGGTAATTCCCGCCAATGCATTACAAGATATGGTCGGATTCATTTGTTCTTCATCTAGGCTTTGTTCCTGGAGTATATCCTCTTCTTTTGACCTTTCTTGCTCCTTTTCTTCTTCCTCTTCACAATCTATGTAGAATAATTTCTTCTCAGCACACTTATGACCTTTAGTGTATTTGCTATCACAACTGTAACAAAGCCCTTTTGCTCTTTTTTCTTCCAATTGTTGTGGTGTCAACCTTATAGGTTGTGGAAGACTAGCGGCAACAACACTTCTATCTTTATAGATGTGAGTGGTATGCTTCCTGGTTGCCATAATTTTGCTTTCCATTTTTCTTGCTAACCTGAATGCCTTCTCTAATGAATCAGGTTCCCAAAGTTGAACATCATGTTGGATATTATCCTTTAAAGACCCTATGAACACATCAATCCTATGCTCCTCTGGAATATCTTTTACCCTTATGTTCAATTTTTGGAACTCCTCAATGTGCTCCATTATGGAACCCTTTTGTTTAAGACTTATCAATTGGCTACAAACAGTGTTGCTTTTTGTATCCTCATAATGTGCTATCAATTCTTCCGTAAAAATTGCCCAAGTGATAAATTGTTTATGAGAGCAAAGCCATTGATACCATACAAAACTGATTTGGTTCCAAATATAAAGTTGCCATACGTACCTTTTGTGTGTTTTGCACATTATTGAGATCGAAAAATTGCTCCATATGTAATATCCATGTTGCAGGATCCTTGCCATCAAACTTCCTCATATCGATTTTTGAAATATGGTGGATCTTCGATCCAACATTAGAGTCTATGGAATCATGATTAACATTTCTTTTGTTCTCATCATGAGTTTCCTTTACTACCCTTTCACCTTTAGTGACCCTTTCTTGTAGCAACTTATTCATATTTATCTTCAATTCTTCCATGTCTGTTTTCAAATCTATCTTCAA
>APFE030415219.1:46022-105290 GCA_000404065.3 Pinus taeda
TGCACTCAATCTCATCACATCTCTCTCTCTCTACTGCACAGATATGAGTCTCTTCTCTACTGCACTGAAATGGGTCTCTCTCTCTCACACATGTGAAGCCGGAAGTTGCTGAATTTGAAGCTGCAACTGCAGAAGTAAAGATTGACTTGCGTGGCCTAGAATATCTCCTCTTTGGAACTGCGATGTAGGTTCATCGGAACCTCCTCTGGAAGCCAAAACTTTTGGTGGTGGAGTGAAGTCAATCCGACGGTCGGTTTGTGAGATATCATCTGCCCTAATTTGATAATAAAGTCGGTAATGTTGATGCTATCTAGGGTTTGCTACTGCTGATATGAATCAGATTTATTGTACTATTTCTCTCTGCTGAATTATTGAAGATAAAAGAAGATTTGATCAAAGGGTTTCCCCACACATTGTGGGGTTTTTGCCTGGCTAGCCGCCACATCTTGTGTCTCTTGTCTTGGCTTGTTTTCTGTCAATCGTTTAATGTTCTATCTGCCCTTTACTTTATGTACATGTGATTGCTAATTGGTGGAATATAATAAGAAAAGGAAGTAAAATGTTATAAGCATAGAACATACCATAACTTAACATGGTATCAGAGCTGAGGTGAAGACAAAGCCCGAGCAAGAGAAGGAGCAATCACGGAAGAGAAGATTGGCAAGGCTATCCTAAAAGAACTATGGGGTCCTCAACACTCTTTCCTGCCGAAGATAAGCTGTGAGAAAGCTGATTATCATAGATGGAAGATGTCTATCGATCTAACCTTGGAGGATCAAGGAGTGTTGGGTCACATGAGAGGAAATATTGTTGAGCCTCCATCAAATGCATCCGCTGCTACATGAAACAAATGGAAAACTTAAGAAGTCAAAATAGAAGATCATCTGGGACTCTATCGATAAGCGCTTCGTGGCCTACATCTTTAAATTGGACACCTCCAAGTAAATCTACGATAGACTGGTGAGTTTATTTAAAGTTAATGATGCAAATCAAGTTTTGTTTCTTAGAAATAAACTAAAGGAAATTAAGAAGGGTAAAGATGAGAGTATGCAAGCATACTTCTTAAGGATCACCGAAATCAGGAACGATCTCCTATCTATTGGGGAGGCTATCACTGACAGGGGAATGGCACTCACGACTCTTGGAGGATTACCATCCGAATGGTACGTGTTCATGGCTACTCGTCTAAACTATAATGTAACTCCTAGTTCTTATGAATTAATGGCTAGATGCATTCAAGAAGAAACAAGGGTAGAAGAGCAGGAAATGCCCTTGTCTAAAGGTCCTCCTCCTGTCTTTTCTTCTCATGCAAAGAAAAGAAATAATTCCGTGACTAAATCAAAAGGAAAGGTTGGACGTAAGGCTAGAAGAAAATGACAATATTACATTTGCAATAAAGCAAGTCACTATGCAAGGGAGTGCCCTAATAGAAAGGACTCACACCGGGACGATGATCAAAATCCCTTTGATGGAAATCAAAGGAATGAAAAATTCAACAGCAAAGGTAAGAGGAGAACTGGGAATCAAGGAAGAGGACAAGCATTCAAGAAGGCTAGAAAGTCCAGGATGTATTAAATTCACCTGACCTCAAAAAGAACCTAGTGTCCATCTCGGCAATGGAAGATAAAGGCTACAAGGTAACCTTCAGTGATGGCAAGGTATGTATATGGAAAAATAATATTAAAGATGCCTTTACTCTCAGGTTTAGTGTTGATTCATTATAACAGGTCCATGGAATTCTGATAGGTGTCATGTCTTGTGACACAACTCTTCAGTCCAAACTTTGGCATCGGAGATTTTCCCACCTTCATTACAAAGCTCTACTCGATGTAAGACATATGGTAACAGGGATGCCCGAATTCCAAGAAGAGAAAGAAGGTGTATGTTTTGGATGTGCCAAAGGAAAGCTCAAAAGGGGACCATTCCCCTCAAGCCAAAGCAAGACCTTTGATATATTACAGTTGGTTCACTTAAGCATATCTGAGGCTGACATTAAGAGGGAGACTACTACACCACATACTCCTGAGCAGAATGGTGTGGCAAAAAGGAAGAACCATACAATTTTGGAAACTATCTCTATGGCTAGATGATGTAACAATGTCTGATGTGGAGGAACCCATGGATCTTATTTATCCACCTGAGCCTTCCTCTTCTAGGAAGAGGCCTTCATGGCTTAGGGGGCTACTTGATGATGCTGAAGGACATGCTGCACTCCGACAAATCTTTCATGAATGTAAGAAACCTAACAGGTATCAGGGATACCTAACCATCATGAGCACGATTATACAAAATGAGCCTTCACAGTTCTCAGGTGTTGTCAAGCATCAAGTATGGAAGGATGCCATGACCATAGAGTATGACTCTATTATCGAGAATGATGTCTGGGAAGTAGTTCCCAGACCTCGGACAAGATAGTTGTTACTTCCAAATGACTTTACAAGATAAGGCATGCAGCAGATGGAAGTACAGAAAAGTATAAGGATCATTTTGTTGCTCGTGGTTTCTCTCAAAAGGAAGGTATAGACTATGATGCGATATTTGCACCTGTTGCCAGATATACGACCATCTGCTTGATCATAGCCCTTACCACTTCACAAGGATGGAACCTGCATCAGATGGATGTCAAGACCACGTTCTTGCACGGTTCGATCAAAGAAGAGGTCTATGTGGAGCAACACAAAGGATTTGAAATTTATGATCGAAAATCTCATGTATGCAAGTTGAAGAAGGCTCTTTATGGGCTAAAGTAAGCACCCCGAGCATGGTATGAGAGGATCGACAGCTACTTGATGAAGTTGGGATTCACTAGAAGTGAAGTTGATCCTAACCTTTACTTTAAGGTTGAATATGATAAACGTCTCATACTGGTGTTATATGTGGATGACCTCTTTCTAATAGGTGCACACCCTCTCATTCACAAATGTAAGAGGGAGTTGGCTTCTGAATTTGAAATGAAGGACCAAGGACTTGAAGTGTGGCAGAAGCCAGGGGAAATTTTCCTATCTCAAAGAAAATATGTGGTAAAGATATTGGAAAGATTCAGTATGATGGACTGCAAGCCTGTGACTACCTCGAGGATCTTAACTTTTAGAAGTTATATGGTAGTGATCTCAGACCAGATCTGAGAAATGCCTCTGAGTTTCACAAACTCATTCGCATTGATGTTCTTGGTGAACCTCCATCCGAACATATGTTTTGCAGTTAGCATTGTGAGCTCATATTTGGTTGAGCCTCACTGGATTGATGCCAAGAATCTTCTGAGATATCTTCATGGCACAATTACTAATGGGTTAAGATACACTGCCGGAGATGTGAGACTACCTGGATATATTGACGCTGATTGGGCAGGCAGTGTGGTGGACTGTAAGAGCACTTCTGGGTGTTGTTTCACCTTAGGATCTGCTTCGATATCCTGGATGAGAAGGAAGCAGAAGTCGGTGGCTTTGAGCACCGCCGAAGCAGAATTTATTGCTGCTAACATGGCATCCTATGAGGCGGTCTGGTTGCGAAAGCTCTTCAGTGAGTTGTTTGGATTTACATTGGATACCACTGTGATTCTCTGTAACAACCAGAGGTGGGGTTCGATTATTGAGGAATCCCGTATTCGTCGATTGCTCTAGCAGATAGACATCATCTGGGATATGGTAAGTCGATGAGTAAGGAGGCTCCATCGCATTAAGATGATTTACAGGTCGATACACCTTGTCAAAGCCCCGGGGAAAGATCTAATCTGTGATTTTCCCAAATGACTTGGAGTCGTCAAGAAACCCTTGTACAAGGGTCCTGCATGTTGCATACATTAAGCTCTGGGAACTCTGAGGGCTTGCAGTTCGTACTGGAGAAACATACAACCACAGGGTGACTCACCCCCCTGGTGGTGCGCACTAGAACAAGATGATTCGCTCTCTTGTAGGACAATATGATTCGCTCTCTTGTGGAACAGGATGATTCGCTCTCTTGTGTAGCGGGATGATTAGTTCTCCTGTGAGGCCTGGATTGATGTGTTCTCCATGGCGATTGTAGCAGAATTGATGTGTTCTCCTGTGAGGCCTGGATTGATGTGTTCTCCATGGCGGCCTAGATTGATGTGTTCTCCATGGTGATTGTAGCAGGATTGATGTGTTCTCCTGTGAGGACAGGATTGAGTAGTTCTCCTGTCGAGGCATCCTACCCATGCAGTTTGGGACTCATGGGAAGTACCTCTCATCTGATCAATGAGCAGGGAAATGAAGTTAGGGACCATAGTAATACCGATGGATGCATCGTTGTATCTACTGTACTCCCTACGCTAGGATGACCTCCATTGATCTGGGATCAATGATACTGGTCTGGGACCAGTGGTAGGAGTTATACCTTACTATGACACTAACTTCGGGTTGGTTGAGACTGGTCTGGGACTAGTGGTACATACTCTGAGACTGACTTCGTGTCAGTGCAATACTGGTCTGGGACCAGTGAGAGTGGTACATACTATGACGCTAACTTCGGGTCGGTTGAGACTGGTCTGGGACCAGTGGTACACTCTCTGAGACTGCGATACTGGTCTGGGACCAGTGGTAGGAGTGGTACTCACTATGAAGTTGACTTCGAGCTGGTTGAGACTGGCCTAGGACCAGTGATACGCACTCTGAGACTGACTTCAGGTCAGTGGAGAATGGTATGAGACATTCTCGATCAATTCTTCTTCTTCATAGTTGAGCTGAGCAGAGCTAAGCAGAGCCAACAGAGCCAGCGGAGCTGAGCAGAGCAGAGCAGAGCCAGCAGAGCTGAGCAGAGCAGAGCCAGCAGAGTTGAGCATAGTAGAGCAGAGCCAGTGAAGCTGAGCAGAGCCAACAGAGCTGGGCAGAGCAGTGCAGAGCACTGATGACAGAGATACTACAGTCGCACATATGGATTAGCGAATGGAGTTCTCCCTAGTTGAGAGGGAGTGTTAAATTAGCAACTAGGGCCAAAATCCATGTGGATCAGTTTATTTATGGCAGCTGATATTTTTATTGGATCCCTCTTGTCGAGAAGTGTAGGATTGATCCAAAGATCATCCGATTCCGATATGTATTTATGGAGATATGTATTTATTTAGATTATGGTTTTATTATCAAGCCGACCAGCTCTTATGTAGGCTCAAGAAGCCTAAACATCATGTCTATTCAACCTATAAGTTCTAGTATACATTGAAGAAGATTTGATGTCATTTTATCATACAATTCTTGACGTGATCTCCTCTTCACGTCTGGGTTTTTGGAGAAGGAGAGAACTAAAGATACGTTGGCCCAAGGTTGATGCCCTAACCGCAGGAAGCCGCAGGCATATGAGGATGAGCAACAAAAAGACCTAATACGAGGCACGCAGGCCCTAATCTATGCACAATTCACGAAGAGAAAATTCACGTTGTTCATCATGAGGACATTCCGCTGTAAATGGAAACATATACGCAGGTATATGTAGACTGCACACATATACGCAGGTATATATTCCACTGTCCAATAAAACATACACATGTCAATGGGACATGGATACGATGTTCAATAAGTTGTGTATGAGTTCATATATATGCTGGCAATGACTATGTATACGCAGGCAATAGGGATACATATACGCAGCAAATGGCAATATAACCGAGGTACATATACGCAGCAAATGGCAATATATATATACACAATAATATACATGTTGTAGTACTGCAGTAAAGGAAGACAGTCATGATATACGCATAGCATGAAGATACGTTGTCATGTCATCTGAACGGAATCCTGTAATGAAGAACGCAATCCTATATTAGAGTCATACGCATGGAGAGCACCATATACGTTGTCAATATATGCAGCTAGAACTCTCCTACGTTCTGGGCCAAAGTATATTTTGGCATACATATAGTTCAGTATATATTTGTGTATTGATCTGAGCTCCTGCTAGCTCATATACCCTCAGCAGTAATTCTTGGTTATAATATCAAAACTCTAAGATGCAATCCTGATCTCGTTAAGGATGAGCCTCTCAAACGTTGTCACAAGCCTATTGACAGCATGAGGTAGTCTAGATGGACAACATGTAAACCTTTGAGTATTGTAGGCGACAACGTGGCACATAAGACAGCCTTAAGGCTTGAACGATTTTTAGCAAGGTTGGAAGTTGTTGTCATAAAGGGCAGCATGTTAATGAATGAGATCATGAGCATGGGCAACATGAAGCATGATGATGCATGGGTAGCATGAAGCATGATGAGATCATGGGCAGCATGGGCAGCATGAAGCATGATGATGCATGAGCAGCATGAAGTATGAAGTCATGGACATCTTGATGTATGTGCAGCACAGTGATCATGAGCAGCATGAAGATGCATGATGCAGCATGATGGTGCTACCCAGTAAGGTGCAACAAATGAACGAAATGGATAGGTGAAGTCGTCACCTAGGAGATTCAGTTGAAGCAGAATGTCTTCAACTGATCTCATCATTATAGGAAATGATCTATGCTCAAATCCAGATAAGTCAAAGTGTTGACCTCTGTTGTAAATATATTATCTCTCTCTCTCTCTCTTTCTCTGCTGAACTTTGAAGATAAAAGAAGATTTGATCAAAGGGTTTCCCCACACATTGTGGGGTTTGTCCCTGGCTCGCGCTACATCTTGTATCCTCTTGTCTTGGCTTGTCTTTTGCGATTTATATTTGTGTTCTATCTGCAGTTTATTTTAATGCTGATGTGATTGCTAACTGTGAAAATTTAAATAAATTGCTCTAGCATAGAACATACCTAAAATTAACACCCTCCTCTTCCCTTATGTATTTGGCTCTATCTGCTACTGACACACTTGCACAAGTTTTGATTCCTATTTATTTATCGCCATCCCATGGCCTTTTCCCACAGAGGTGCCTTCTGGCACAGGTGTATGAACCTGTGTAATTATTGTTGCAATGGGGGTAGTTAAATTTAGTGGTTCCATCCATTTTCCCTGCTTCAGGGCTAGTAACATATTTCCACAACAGGGTTTGATCTTGTTTAGTTTTTTGGGTTGAATCATGTTCACTCTCCTCCTCTTCACCAAGGTACTCCTCTCCCGGGTTTTCATCAAATCCACTATAACACACTTCATATTCAACCCTCCTTTTTCTACTCTCCAACACCATAATGACCAAAAAAGGAACCAAGAAGAAGAAAATGCCGAGCCATATAACCATGATGTTTGAAATTTGAGGTTTTGAATCTACAAAAAAAATGGAGGAATGGGAATGGGAAATAGAGAATTTTATTTATCTATTTAGCAATGGACATAAAAAAATGCTAGATTACAGTGTAGATCCTACCTCTTTGGCCTCCAATCCCAAGCTCCAATCTCCAATCCCAAGCTCCTCAAACTCCTCCAAGCTCCTCCCTTGCTTCAAACTCTCTCCAAACTCTCTCAATGGGATGAAGTGAATACTGGGAGGGGAGAGGGTCTATTTATTTCCCCCCTCCCCTTCCTTCTCTCATCTCCCATTTTCCCTCTCTTTCCCCCTCTCTCTAAGTCGTTGTCGCCCTCCCTCTCGACCGTGCGGCCTTTCCTTTCCACTGGCAGGAAGCGATTTTTCCAATTGCGGAGCAATCGCTCCCCGACCACTCCCCCATTGGAAAAGTCGCTCCAAGAGCGGTGGGAGCGACACTCCCGACTTCGCTCCCCGAAAAAGTTAGGGGGCGAAATTTTTTTGTTGGGAGTGGGATCATGAGGGAGGAGGCGCTCATCCGCAACCCTAGGATAAAGCATTTGGGAAAAAACTAGTAAACCTTAAAAAGTAGATGATACAAAAGCCCTAATTCTATAACCCTTAGAAAAGGCCACAAGCCAAAAGTCTTTGGATGGGTCGCTAAATTAGGGGAAAAAGATTATTTGAAACCCTAGTTCCACAGTCACCAAAAAAAGGTGATGCCACTATCCTAATAGCCTTGGATGAGTTATTGAAATTGACTAAACAGATGATTTGCAAACATAGTTCTGTAGTCACAAAAAAAACAATGATGAACCTAGCGATGTAAGCTCGGATCAACTGCTAAAATTAAGTAAAAGAAATTATCTAAAACCTCGAGATCAACAAAACCTGAAAGGATAACCCTCCTACAAAAAAGGCTCTTCCTTGTGTTGGATCCTTGTTGTTTTCTAGTAAACTAAACTTATTAGAGACCATAAGTTGACTTGGAACTCTAGAGTTGGCTAAGTCCACTTCAAGCACATCTAACCCCACTATGTGGGTGCAGTAGGCCAATTTATGTGAACGACTATGAGATTTGATCCCACACATTGGGATCTTGGGATAAATACCCATACCTATATATATGAGAGGCTTTGCCTTGTTTATATAAAGCATAAAGAGATTCCAGCAATTATGAGCTTACAGTATGATATTATATTGTTTATAATGATTATTAAGGTATCAAAGATACCCACAATACATTTCTTAATATTCATGTGTTATTAGCTCTTACTATTGTTGGAATAAGGAATTACTAGGGGGGTGAATCAGTAATGGATATAATCTTAACTTGGCAATCACCAATATGAGCAGTTATAATCAAATGCATAAGCAGCAGGGTAAATCATTCTCATGAACATACATCATGAGCATAAGCAGCATACACACAGACACAAAGATTTAATGTGGAAAGCCAAATGCGAAAAACAACCAAGCTATTTGTTATTATTGTTTGTGAGCACCAACTCACAAGAGTCCTCAACCCCCTTAAAACTAGCAAGCCACAACTTGCCAAGAGGCACCAACTCACAGGAGTCCCCAACCCCCTTAAAACTAGCAAGCCACAACTTGCCAAGAGGCACCAACTGTTGATTTCTGGTAGCATCGGATGTGCTCTGTGTCTCAAATTTTGCAGAGGGGCTTATGCGCATGTATTACAAACAACCCAGAAATCATTTTGGGAAATTCCACCGAGAAACAGTTTTATTAAAATAATTAATTATTTTGAATGGGACCTGAAGTCTAAATTTAGGAAAATAAAATAATTAAAGGGTATTAATATAAACTATAGGTGTAACTTCTAGAAGAAGACGAGGATCAAGCAGAAATGATCTTAGTCATTGATTAATTTCTAATATGGGTCGTTAAATGTCAACAAGAAGATTATTTAAGGAGGCTTGAGGGTCATTTGGAAAGACTCACAAAGTGAGTTTAGAAGTTCGATTTTTTGAAGCAAAGCAACTGGCGACAAAATATCGATAATGACCTTGTGCAGTGAGGGGTAGAGATAGTTGGGTTGGAGTATCTTCTCCAGAGTCTAAGATACGCAGCAGAGAGGCAGAGAGACACCAAAAGGAGGCAGCGCAGGACCTGGGAGGGGTTGACACTGAGCCAGAAGGGCTCACACAGAGGTTGACACTAAGCCAGAAGGAGTCACACAAAAGCAGCGCACACGTAGAAGCAGCGCATTCCTCCAAGCAAAAGTCTAAATTTGCTGAGGGAGATGACATTTCTGAGTCAGGAGGGCCGGAAACTGCTCCAAAAGGCAAATCGACCGCCAGTTGAGCAGATACAAAGCCTTGCTGATGAGGCTGATGTAGGGCCCACGCAGAGGTAGCACAAAAATAGCCAGGGGACATGTTGGTTTAGCTGTCGGATCAGCCAAGACTTGCAGGTAGAGTGAGGCAATCTCACAAATTTCTTCTGCCAATTGTATTTCTTTGTAACTGGATTGTCGAGAGGGCATCTAGAGTTGTATTTAGAAAACAACTGCTTAATAATATAAAACCCTCAGAGCTGTTGCATTGGTTTTCCCGCATTGGGTTTTTACGAGGACATTTGTCCAAAAATAATTGTCGCTTGTGTTGTATCTTTGTCTATTGTTTTGCTCTAGTTTCGACATATAATTTAATTGGTGTAGGCTACAATGTATGTATTTCGATGTTTGTCGTAGGAAACTGCAAATAACTTATTCATGTGAAGCTAACAAGTAGAAGAAATATCATCAGTGTTGCAATAGGAATTCCCATGTTTAAGGAATTTTCACACCAACCTCTTAAAAATGCAGGTCCCCACTTGCTTCAGCCAACTGTCCTACCTTTCATACAAATTTCAAACTGAGAAACAGAGGCTTATACCAATTATATAAAAATATAAGAAACCCAATCTTTGTTACAAGTAGCTCCTTCCTCTCTACTCTGTAGCCCCTCTCTACACTGCACACTTCACTGCTCCATTGGTTTTGCACTCTACCCTCAATTAGACTCAACAAACTATCGACTCTCAGTCACAAATCACCTTATGCACATGTTAGACTCGAATTGTCAAAGATCCAGGGAAGCGAAAGTACCAATTTTTTCAACACAATCGGATCACATATCAGCAGTCCATGTGTCATGGTTATCCCATTCAACAAGTTATGTAATTTAAATGATCTTAGTGAAACCTCGAGTCTATGTGACAACCTAGGTAAGCCTATAATTTTGATGACAAATTTCATCCTAGGAGGTTTTTTAACATCCCTGATTACCTGTGTTTCTAAACACAATTAATCAAAAGAGTTTTTTCCCTCCAACTTAAATCCCAAAGCTAGGGTGAAATTTATTGTCGAGTCTAATGTAAAAGTGATTTCGGAATAATTTAAGCTAGTTGGCTTAATTATTTTATTACAAATCACTTGGTTTACTAGATCATATTGTGTCGCAAATGGGTTGTGTGTCTTGAGGGTCTAAGCCAAATCTATATTCCCTCTTCTAGTCTTGTAAATGTAAAATCTTATGTCAATTAATTAATTTTTCTCGCAAAATAAAATTAAATCCTAAGCCTGAAAATTAATTAATTTAGTCAAATTTAATTGTCTTAAGAAAATAAATTCTCCAAATGGAAAAATTCGTGGATCTTAAAATAGTCCATTTTTAAAGGTCCTCCACCAAGGGAATATTGTATATTTCAAAAAAAATTGAACCCTTGGATCTTGGTGGTTAAGTCAAAGTCAATTTTTTTAGGAAATTAGTTCAAAATAATTAATTTTGAGCTAATTAAAATGGAATTAAATGATAAATTCGAAAATTCATCAAAAATAAAAATAAAAAATCTTCTAGTATTTATCAACAACCAAGATTATTTTGATAAGGATCAAAGAAACTAGTCGTTATTTTTCCATTTGGAGGATTTGTCTATAAATTAGAGAACCATTTGAGTCTCTGGCATCTTGATCTATGACTGGAATATTGCTGCTGAAGCATTTTTGTAAACTATTGTCCTGTTGGAACTATTTTTTCTGCTATAATAAAAGATTTTGGGTTGCAACTCAAGGTATTCTTGTTCATTGATCTGTGGTATGTATTGACTACGGGCTTCCTATGTTGTGCTTTATGTGATTATTTTCACATAATACATAGTGTTTGCAAGTACTCAATCTTTGGTCTCCAAGTTCACAGACTATGGGCAAAGATCATTTTGCTTGGATCCTTAGTTTTTATATGGTGGATTAAATCTTCGTTAATGCTAAAGTGAGCATAAATTTTCTTAAGCATTTTTAGCCATGCATCAAAGGAAAAATATTATAAATATTATTTTCTCAAAATTCATTTAAAAACCCTTGTATAACTTGTAAAATAATTTTGTAATTTTAATTGTAAAATATTTTTCTAACTCTGGTTGGGGTTTTTTTAGATTTATTTTGTATATATTTGGGTTTGGGTGTTGTATTTTTATTTTTTTTTTGCATGTTAGATCAAGGGATCAAGAGGAAGAAGAGCTAGATCGAGGCCATTAAGGGTAAGATCTAGTCTATAGACAATTTTTCAGGGCCATTCACTGAGATTTTTAGGCAAAATTCAAATCCAAAGGAGGAAAAAAAATTGAGACAGAGGTTTCACTTTTTTAGGCCTCCCAGGGCCAGCGTCTCCCCTCCTTGGCCTGTGTCAGCCTCCAAAACCTCTGCGTCATCTTTTTAAGCCCTTTAGGGCAAGACATAGCCTCAAGAGGCCTTAGTCTCCCTTTCATAGCACAGTGTTGGGGCTTTAGGGTCTTAAAAGGCCTGGCAATGGGCCCTAGGCCACATAGTTGCCCTCCCCTAGCCCAAACGGCTGCCCTTTGGGCAATCCATCCTCTTTTCGGCCCTAATTTACCTCATAAACCCTAGCGTCAAGCCTTTGAGGCTTCTCCTCCTTCGGCGTTCCCTTCTTGTCGCCTCCTATAGCTTTGTTGATCCTCAATCTATGTTTCTAGCCTCCTTATCCCCAAAATTTGGCCTTCCTTGGCCTAGCGTTGCATTTTCCTGCCCTCTTTTGCCCTAATTTGACATAAAACCCTCCACTGACTTTTCAGCACTGAATACTTGGTGATTTTGCACGTTTTGAGCCTCAAAAAATCTACTTTTCAATTGGAAACTTGATCCCAAAGTTTCAACAAATTTTGACCAAGGGATCTTCAAAGCCTAGGGCCTAGGATTTGACTTCTAAACCCTAGTTTTATCTCCGTCTTATTACAACAATTGAATTAGTAAGAATTAACTCCTAAAATCACATACTAAATGGTCAAAATTGTTAAATCTTGATTTTCATGAATTTTGGCCTCTTGGGCATCTTGGATTTGGCTTAAATCTTTTTTTTGTTGGCTGGAATTTTCAGCATAACTGAAAATTCCAAATCTGAAATTTCTAAAGCACATTCTTAATTAAAATCAAAATTTTGAAGTTTTCAGTTTTCAGTGAATTTTTTCCATTTTTGGACATTTTGGGCATTGTCTTAAGCATTGCTAGTTGGTTGATCTGTCATTTATTTATTGTTGTAATAAACATATCATATCTGAGAATTTCTTAGTCATACCCTCTAAAAGCCCTAAAAATTGATTTTTTCAAGTTTGGTAAGTTTTTACCATTTTTGGGCATTTTGGGTATTAGTGTTGATATCATTTGCTTATTGATCTATTAGTTAATCTATTATTATAACAAATATTTTCAGATCTGAAAATTTATTGAAGAATACATCTTAAGAAGGCTAACATATCACATATTTCAGATAACTAAGATTACTTAGCACTCGGGCAAATTTTTGTAGCATTGGGCAAACATAAGCATTATTGATTTAGCATTTCCTTACTATTGTCATAACATTAATGAATGCTAAAGTTTCCAAAGTGATATTGCTGATGTTGCCGATAACATCTTTGGGAGGATATTGGCACTATGCAATTTTTGTGGATGAATTCTCTCACAATACATGGATCTATTTCTTAAAGAAGAAGGACAAAGTATTCAAATGGTTCCGCTCTTTCAAAGCCTTGGTCAAAAATCAAACAAGGAAGAAGATCAAAATATTGATGACCGATAATGGAACCAAATATGAGTCAAATGAATTAAATGACCATTGTAAAAAAGTTGGCATTAAGGAGACCACTACTGCATATACTCCTGAGTAGAATGGAGTTGCTGAAAAGAAGAATCGTACAATCATAGAAGCTACCTGTGCTATGCTTCATGACCAAGGCCTATTGAAATCTAAGTTACCGGAAACGTCCCTCCAAAACGCCAGAAACGTTGTTCGGCGTTTCAAAAACAGAAACGGGTACAATACGGCACCGAAACGACATGGAAACAGCACAGAAACGTTTCAGTATTTTGGAAAAGCATGATCTTATTTTTGAAATGTTTCTATTTTTTTGGAAACGAAAAATCCTATTTCTAAAACGTTTCGGGCATTTTTAAGGGTTTTGCATCGTTTCGAGAGTTTCCTAACTTAGATATGACGTTGAATGCCATGTCTCATATGACTTTGTTTGATGAGGAGGCACCAATAATTGAATCTTCAAGTGGACATGGCAGCAATGCTCCCACTCGTGGAAAGGATTCAAATGATGATGTGGATCTTAATTACACGGATGAAGACATTTTATGATATGTAAATATAATTTATGATGATGTTTTAAACTTTTGAACAATGAACATTGAATACCATAATATGTCATATGATAGTAGACTGTTATTCATAGTTCATTTGGTAATTTCCACTATGTAGTGTGCATATAGCATTATTAATTTTGGTTATGTTATAGGTCTGATACCACTTGTTATAGATTTGACCTGCAAATATATGCAATGATACAAACATACCCAGAAATAATAAGATAGAAATGTATAGAAATGCTTCTTTATTGATATCAAAACCCTTAAGGTAGAGCAACACCATACATTCACTCCTTAAGGAAGAAGAACATTCCACAAGCCATATGCCTGTTCATACAATATTCCTTGACATCTCTCAATGGGGAGTCTCTAGCCTCTGTATGGGCCTCATACATACAATACCATGGGCCTCATACTATACAACTAACCACCTTATTTATTACTATGTTCCATCCCATTATTATATTATTCCCTTGGGTACCTCCCTTTGTACCCCATATTATCCCCCCTAGGTATACTACAAGTTATGATGTTGATGATTGAAATTGGAAACAGAAATTTGATGATATGTTGAATGTTATGATAATCACTAATGATGATGACAATGTTTACGTTGAATTGATGATGATGATTTGTTTATGTGGATATCATGATGATGATTATGTATTTTTAAATATAGATTCTAGATTCTAAAAGATGAATGGTAATATGAAAGTTTTATTTTGTCATATATATAATATATAATATATATATATATATATATATATGTTGTTTCCTTTTCGTATCATATCCATATTTTTTGAAAATTTGTCGTATTTGTTTCAAACCCCGTTTCCATATCCATTTCAGTGCAACTTAAACCAAAATTCTTATGGGGAGACGCTGCCAACACCACTGTATATGTTCAAAATAGGTATCTGCATCAAGCATTGGACTTCAAGACACTTGAAGAACTTTTCATCAGTAAGAAGCCTGATGTTTCTCATTTTAGAATTTTTGGTTGTTCCATATATTTTCATGTGCTGAAAGAGAAAGGAAACAAGCTAGATGCATTTAGGGAAAAAAGCAACTTGTGTGGGCTACAGTGAAACTTCGAAGGCATATAGAATCTATGTGCCTAGTCAAAGAGAAGTAGAAATAAGTCATGATGTCACCTTCGATGAAGATGTCCTTGGGAAAGTCAAAAATCTTCCTATCCCTAGGAAGGACAAGGCATATAGAATCTATGTGCCTGGTCAAAGAGAAGTAGAAATAAGTCATGATGTCACCTTCGATGAAGATGCCCTTGGGGAAGTCAAAAATCTTCCTATCCCTAGGAAGGACAATGATGATGATGCAGGAAAGAAGGATGAATCTCTGACAGATGATCTGATGCTTGACTTTGAAGGCCCGATGGATCCCCCATTGATCCACCTCCTGGAGAGCCCTCTACCTCAAGGAAAAGACTTTTGTGACTCAAATATACTCTTGAAGATGCTAAAAGACATGTTGCACCAAGCGGGGCATTTCATGAAAGCAAGAAGCCGAACAGGTACCAAGGGTACTTAACTGCTAGGAGTACCATTGTTCAATCTGAACCATGTACGTTCGAGTACATGGATTGGCAGGAGGAATTCTCCCTAGTTGAGAAGGAGTGTTAAAATTGACAACTAGGGCCAAATTCCACCTTGGGACAGCTCATTTGATGGAGATGATGGTTGCATTGGATTTCTCATTTCGAGAAGTCCAAGATTGATATAAAAATCATCTCATTCAGACAAGCAAAAGTGTGATTTTGAATTTATGACCACATACGTGCAAATTGTTTAGGTTGGCCTCACCTTAATGTAGACTCAAGAAGCCCAATAGATGTGTCTCTTCACCCACAACGAAGAGTATAAATAGAAGAGACCTCACACCTCATTTGGACATCATTCACTCACATTCTTCTCTCTCTTCATCAGATTGGCTCGTACAGCTTGGGCAGCCTCTCTCTCTCTCTCACGTGTGTCAAGGAGGATAATTTTCTAGGCAAAAAATTATACGCTGAATTTAGACTTCAGGAGCAGGTTTGACCAACGCTAGCCAAGGGGCATTTGACTGAGTTTGACTTCGGTTTTTGGGCCAAAGATTCGATTTTCTCAATACGCATTGTTGGCCACAAAAATCGAGGAATTTTGGGTTGGTTGACCTGTCTTGACTTCAAGATTGGTTGTTGTTTGACCGCAAAAATTTACAACGTTCTTCTCTCTCCTTTGACCGAGTATGACCAAGTTGTTTTGGGCTGAATTTGTCCTCATGATCAGGCTAAGTTTGACCCAGGACGACTAAGTTGCTCCAAGGAAGACTTTTTGTTGTTTTAACCAACGTTGACTGTTGGAATTTCTAAGTTTAACCCATTAGAAATTCTTCCTGTACTATCTGATTTATTTCTTCCTACTTGTTCAATTACTTAACAAGTTATTTACCATGTAAATACTAAAAATAAATACAAGTACAGTGTCAACACATACAGATCATCAACCAAAAGTAAACAAGCACACAAGTGACAATTATTTTTGGACTAATGTCCCCGGAAAAACCCAATGCAGGAAAATCGGTGCAGCTATCAAAGGGTTTTATTATTAAGCAGTTTCATAATACAATATGGGCGACAAAAATGGCTCACCCAACAAAGAATGCCCTCGACAATACTACCTCTCAATCAGAGATAGATATCAGCTCCAATTTGCCCCACGAAATCTCCCAGCGTCAGCCTCTAGGGTCTACGTCAGCCTCTCTGGCTTAGCGTGTTGATTTGGGGTAGCAGTGGCTGTGCTCTAGCCACAAAATTTGGTGGAGAGGTTAGGGCACATGAAATCTCCAATACCCAGAAAGGGTTTGGGAAAATTCTAAACAGTTTGGGCGATATTAAAATAATTAATATTTTTAATGGAGTCCCTAAGTCTAAACTTAGGGAAATTAAAATATTAATGTGAATTAATATAAAACTGCGTTAGAATGGTCCAAAAGACATAGATCAAGCCAGATCTAATCTTAGTCGTCGACTAAGGACTTAATCTCGGCCTTTGATATGTCAACGAGAAAAGTATAAGAGGAGGCTTGAGGGTCACTTGGAGAACACACCAGTGTGATCAGTGATTCTATACTCTAGAGCGGGGTTTACTAAGAGAGATAGAATTAGTGATCAGTTGAAGCGAGGGGCAGTGAGTACGAGACAGAGAGGCAAGGACAATGCCGAAAGACCAAAGCAAAGCAGAGAGAGGCAGACGCAGAGCCATCGGGAGCCACGCAAAGGTAGCAGAGATTGCGTAGAGCTAGAAGGGCCTGCGTCATCCACGCAGAGGCTGCAGGAGTGATGCAGAGAGCCAGAGAGGCTATGCAGAGCCTCAGTAGGTAACGCAGAGTCTAGCAGGGCTGACGCTGAGCTTCAAATTGTGCTGAAGAGGGATTTCGTGGAGCAGGCTTTCTGAATACCTGTTTCCGAAGAGAGGTATTGCTGCCAGATTTTTTATCTCTGTTGGGTTAGCTAGTTTGGCACCCAGTGTACTCAGAAAAGAACTGCTGAATAATAAAACCCTTAGATAGTTGCACCGGTTTTCCCGCATTGGGTTTTTCCGGGGACATTAGTCCAAAAATAACGGTGTCATTAGTGTGCTTGTTTCTATTTCCTTCAGTTGATGATCTGTAACATGTTGAGCATGCACTTGTATTTATTTTCAGCATTTACATGGTAAATAACTTGTTAATTAACAGAACAAGTAGGTAGGAATAAATCAGTAAAGTGCATGGAGGGTTTCTAACTGTTAGACTTAGAAACTTCAACACAACGTCAGCCTATTTGGAACAGTGTTAGCCTCTCGGGGCTCTGCGTCAGCCTCTGGAGCCTCTACGTCTCCCACGCTGGCCTTCCTCAGGCTCTGCGCAGCTCCTGGATGCCTCTGCATGGCCTCTGGCTACCTCTATGTGGCCTCTGGCCGCCTCTACGTCAACCCTCTCTCAGCTTCTACGTTGATGCTCCTAGTACTATCTCTGCCTCTCTGCTACTATATTCACTGCCCCTCAGCTGTAACTCTGATCACTTCTTCGATTTCCTCAACAAGCCCTACCCTAGAAAATCGAATTCTTGATCAACTCAATGTGTTCTCCCACTGATCGTCAAGCCTCTTCTTATACTTTTCTCGTTGACAATTCAACGGCTGAGATTAAGTCCCTAATCAACGGCAAAGATTAGATCTGGCTTGATCCATGACTTTTGGACCATTCTAACTCAGTTTTATATTAATTCACATTAATATTTTATTTTCCCTACGTTTAGACTTAGGGACTCCATTAAAAATATTAATTATTTTAATATCTTCCAAACTGGTTAGATTCTGCCCAAACCATTTATGGGTCTTGGAGATCTCATGTGCTTTAGCCTCCCCACCAATTTTCAAGGCTAGAACACATCCAATGCTACCCCAAATCAACAATGACTTTCTGGTTAAGGTTGAAGTTTGACTGCAGTTGACTGTAGAATTTGACATGACTGATTTGACTTTGTATTGGGCTAGTCTATTTGACTTTCGTGAATATAATAAGAAGATTTTATCAAAGGGTTTTCCCCACATTGAGGTTTCACCTAGAATCCGCCATATCTGTTGTCCTCTTGTCCTCTGCATTTGTTTTTATGTTTTATCTGAATTTACTATCAATGTGATTAAATGGTTGATGTGATTGCTACTGGAAATAATTGGATATTGTTATTGGGTTGCTAAAGAACATTGAAATAAATTGTGCTAAGCATAGAACATACCATTGTTATCTAAAATTAACAATCATCCTAGTTGACTATGTGAGGGCAGACTTGAAGCCCTAAGGACTAATATTTTTGGAGTGGCAAAAGTCGGTGAAGAGGGTTGGTTATCATATGCCCTAGTTCATTGATTTCGAGTTGGCGAATCATTGATAACAAGGCAAATTTGAAGGCCATAAGAGCAGTGACATTGGTATGGAAAAGCATTGCTAAAAGGCAGCGTGTTTGAAGGCAGACTTGAAGCCCTAAGGACTGACATTTTTGGAGTGGAAAAAGTCAGTTAAGAGGGTTGCTTATTGTGTGCCCTAGTTCAGTGATTTGGAGTTGGCGGATCAATGATAAGAGGGCAAATTTGAAGACCTTATGATCAGTGACATAGGAGCAGTGATCATTGATAGCCGCAGATTGGTCAATTGGAGATGCAAGCATTTTGAAGTTGCATAAGTCTTGTGAGTAGCAAAAGAGGCGGTAAAGGACCTGCCAAAAGTGTTCAAGGTACGTGGATTGAAAGGGTTGTGGAAGCACTACATCAGCAAGTAACTCAAGTGTAATTTGTTCAAAAATAAATTGATAGTCATAAGTTGTTCACTCCAAGCCCTTGTTGTTCCTATATCAGGGCTAATTGTAAGGGCCATGATCCCTGGTATGGGAGCCCTATGTTGTATTAAAGTTGTAATATAACAAGTTTTGAGTTAATAATTGTCTTTTGTACTACATTGGTTCACAGTTGTACCTGTTGTGCAAAGTACTAGTGTCGTGGCATTTCAGAGTGTTTATGATCGTGTTCCTAGACATATACCTATAGCTTAAGTGTCGAGGAAATATCAACATTATCCACATTCCACATGTTAAGGCCTTGCATCATGGATCCCCTAGCCTGATTTAAGAATGAGGTCCACTAAGGAAGTTACTTAGCACATTTTATATTTCTTGTTAATGGAACGTCTCACCTTGGAGAAGATCTTAGTACATTTAAAACCCTAGATCTAGGGATGTTGTTGAAAATTCTAGCAAGTGGATGGTCTTCTCTGGCTTGTGCCTTAGCCAAAAAGACCACGAGTTGTCTTTCTTTGACCATGGAGCAAATTCATGGAGATGGTGAGTTAATGTGCAGTGTTGTTGGATCAATTACGTGGTCCCTTCTTCGATTTGACTACGCAATCGAGTGGTAATTCGAGTTTTGACAAGGACAAGTTGGGAACTTCGATATTTGATTGAACAAAGGGCGAGTTATAACTCTATTGATGGAGAGGGAACCAGTTTGACTCAGTTAACTAGTCAATCACAACTCAAGTTCTAAATTTGTAACTTGCCTATTATAGTATGGTTCGAATCTATAAAAGAAGGATGAAGGCACAAAGTTTATTAATTGTTGATTTCACAAGTTTTGTGAGATCTCTTTGTTTGTGTTGTGCACAGTCTTGAAGAGAAAGTGTACACGTGTTTGGAGGAGCCTTGCGCTAGAAAATAGGAGCAGTTGGTGCCCACAGAAATAGGAGGTTGGTGCACTACATAATAGGAGATTTTGTGCGCACAAAAATAGGCCCTAATGTGCTAGGAAATAGGGTTGCTAGCGCGCAAAGGTTTAGGAGCAAGGATCACATGTTTTGCAGGGTGAGTCCAGCTAGTTCAGCGAGAGAACAATTGTGTTCTCAATTTGACAGATTACCTTGTAAGAGATTCAATTGCTCAAGCTCTATCAATAAAATACTACAACAAAGCAAGTTTTCCCTGTTGGGTTCCTGACAAAAATAATTGTGTAAATTTGTGTGATTGTGTTTTTATCTCTGCATTTATATTTCGTCGCTTATCAGTTAAGAAATTTTGTATCTTGGGGAAAGGAAATTTGGTTTCAGTATTGGTTTCCTAGTTTTCAATTATTTACAGAATTTTATGGAAAACTAACATGGTTCCAGAGTTGAGATCAACATAAAGACCAACACCAAGTTGATCAGTTAATGAAGAGCACCAATCAGTCAGGAAGGCTAGCACTAGAGTTTTGAAGAGCAACTCTTTAGATAAGAAGTATGGTGTTCCAAGGACCGAGAGTAGATCATTGTTTAGAGGAAGACTCTAACTTTTGCTCAAAGACCATATTATCCCTCATCTCCATGGGAAGAAGACAGCATATAAGATGTTTAAAGCCATCTTAGATCTATATCATGGTTCCAGTGATGTCAAGAAGCTAGCTATCAAATAGAAGCTAAGGAGTATCTGAATGAGCAAAGGAGAGCCCATCATCACATATCTTTCAAAATTCACTCAGGTTCGGGATGAGTTAGGTGGTGTGGGCGAGACATTATCAGAAAAAGACTTTATGAGTCTTGCGCTTTTGAGACTCCATAAGTCTTGGCATGGCTTCCAAGATGCAGTGAGTGGGAGAGAAAATTTTCACAATTGGGAAAGGTGTTGGAGTGACTACATTCAAAAAAAAAATTAGAGAGGGACGAGAGATGGTAGATCAGTGAGAATAGAGGATGAGGAGAACTTTGCCCTGGTAAGCAAAGGCAACAAAGCCAAGGGCAACAACAAGGTCGAGACAATTCGGAAGAGCGAGAAGAAAAAGAAGTATCTAAGCAAGATCAAGTGCTTCCATTGCCATGAGTCTGGGCACTATGTTGCAAAGTGTCATAATAGGAAGAGGGGGTCTAGTAAGGATCATGCAGTTGCATCAGTTGAGGTAGACGGGTTTGCTGCTCAATTCGAGAAAGATTTCTCATTGGCTTCGTAGGCAGCAGCACGGGGAAAATTGACTCTGAAGCACCCTTCCATATGACCAGGAACAGGGAGTATTTCAGCCAACTAGAGGAGAAGAACACGCAGGTTCATATTGAGCTAGGAGATAACGGTACGTATGTGACTAGGGGAGTTGGTACTGTCAACTTTGAAAGGGAGTTTCGGAGCTCTCTCCATCTCAGCAATGTCATCTCTGTTCCAGGCCTGAAGAAGAACCTCGTTTCAGTGGCAACCCTAGAGGACAAGGGTTATGATGTCATCTCCAGTAGAGGTAAGCCTTACCTCAAGCATCTAGCTTCTAGATCAATGAAGCAAATAGGTATGAGGATGGAGAATCTCCACAGGTTGCAGGTTCAGACATGTGTAGCCTTGAGCAACAAGGCAGCAATTGGGTAGAGCAGAGATGTAGGATAATTTTGGCACAGGCGCATGGGACAATTGCATCACGAAGCATTGAAGATCCTACAACAAATGGCCACAAAGCTACCACAGTCAATCTTGGCAAGAATAGAATGTGCAAGGGGGCACGTTCGTCAAATATGCCAAGTCATCTTTCCAGGGCCAAGACGATAGAGCCAAATGGATTTTCGAGGTGGTGCATTCAAATGCGTGTGGGCCCTTCTTTTCTCCATCACTTATGAGACACGAGTATTATGTTACTTCCATAGATGATTATTCTCGGAAGACTTTGATACTTTTTATGAAGAAGAAGGATGAGATCTTAGCCAAGTTCATGGAGTTTAAGGCCTTGGTAGAAAACCAGACCAAGGAGAAGATCAAAGCAATGAGGAGTGACAATGGCAGAGAATATATCTCCAATGCCTTTAAGTACTTGTGTGCCAAGGAGAGCATTAGGAGAGAGCTGATAGCACCCCATAACCCTCAGCAGAATGAGGTGTCTGAGAGGAAGAGCCACAGGATAGTTGGAGCGGCCAAGGCCATGTTGCGTGATCAGGGACTGCCTATGTTCTTGTGGGCAGAGGCATGCAACACTGCAGTATTTCTGCAGAACATGAGTCCATACAGGGTGCTTGGATGAGTTACACCAGAGGAGGCTTTCACAGGCAAGAAGCCTGATTTTTCACACTTCCATATATTTGGCACAAAAGTTTACTGCCATGTGTCCAAAGATAGCAGGAAAAAGCTGGAGCCCACAGCTGAAAAGGGTATTTTCATGGGTTACAGTGAGACATCTCAAGTGTACAAGGTGTATATTCCATCACCCAAGAAGACAGTTATCAGGTGGGCCGTGAGGTTTGAGGTTCCTTTCTCTGTAATGTGCTACCACAGCATTTAATTTATCATACGGAGCCTGAAAACGATCATATTAGCTGGATATAATTTCTATTTTTTTGCATACAATTGCATTGTGACTAATGCCCATAATTTAAACTAGTTTTCTGCACCGTTTTCCATGTAAAATTCCAAAGTTTAAGATAGATTTAGCATGCTGTTTTTTATAAGAACTTTTGTGATTATTCTAGAACAGTGAGCATTTACTTTGATTTTAGGTGTTATTGATAATTTTCTAATTTGCATTTAGTATCTCGATCATTCAGGGATAACCTGTAACTTTGAAGTGATGGGAAGTAACCAAGGTGACTCTGTTTATTTCTTAATGTTTCCAGACAACCTTCAAATTTTGCATCATGGAATTTCCAGAAGATAACAGGCCCTAATTTTCCACTCAAAAAGATCCAAACAGATGACAAATTATACAGTAATCCATTTTGCATCAATCAACCTTAACCAAACCTAAACATAATAAAAGGCCAGTCTTAGCTGAAAGTGAAGCTTATACCATTTTTCGAATTTCAACTATCCAACCATGTAAAATTCTAAGTACTGCGTGAATAGACAAAAGCAAAAGGCAAGGCATATGCAACATTACAAAAACAAAAATTTGAATGTAACCAACTAAATATAGCTTCTGATAATATGCAAATTAATATTATCCAAGAAAACATAACAATAAAAGTACTCTTTTAAGTTTCAACCCAGCTTACCATAGTTCCTTTTCCTGTGACAACTTTAATCTGCCCATTAACAATTTCAATCACTTCCGCCTCAACCCATGCCATTTCGCTGTCCTCAATCCATACTTTTGACCCCTTAGTGATGTTCTTTTCAGTGGCCTGTTTAAAAGAACTACCACAATGAAAATTCTTGCTTGCAAAATGAAAGTGTTCAATTGCAGGATGCAGCCAGACTAAAAGAACGAGCTATACAAAAAAGAATTATATTCTAGTGCCTTCAATAATCAATGATTAATGGTTTCAAGGATTCTAGAATCAGCTCTCTGAGAAAGAATAACTGAGAATCTATGGCCTCCAGTCAATAAAATTCTCCATGCTACCCCAAAATTTGGCTTTGCAATCTACCAAGTAAAAAAAAATCATCAAAATGCTGAACCTGCAAACTCGTGTCTTCTTCAGAAACTATTTGAACTTAACAAGTAATATCCAAAAATTGTATTTGAATATGTGACTTTTCTAGAATCAGTTCACTGAATCAGCTTGACAAGGAATACATGGCTTCTGATTCATAAAAATTTTAGATGAATCCAAATGTAGCAATGCAATCAACTAACAACCATCAAAAATGTGAACCTATACGTCAATGAGGCTTGGAAATGTCCAACCCAAAAAAATATTGCAAATATCAGTGAAAGAAGCAAATCCACAACAGTCACATTCCACCATCATGGATTTAACTAAGGAGCCAGTTAAAGCCAACAAGCAGTCATCAATGCCCCACAACTTGGAGGCAAGAATTAAAACACAGGTGATTTTGCGAAGTGCAAATTTAACACTGAGATTATATAAATAAGAGTTGAGAATCAAGATACCAACATGAATTATATGCCAAAGACGTCACTCTTTATCACAGTTCTCATATATTTACACATTTCTTCTCAAATATCCAAAGGGGGGAAATGGAAGTTTGACCCCCACATCAGAAGGAGCTTTCTATAGGGAATCTACTCCCCTTCCACCTCACATAAAGAGGACTATCAATCTCAAGATCTCTGTACACCATCCTATTGCAAGATATGACAAGACATCATGCAATATTCTGTCCACCTAAGGCCTCAAAAGGTACATGGACCTCATTTTATCATTTTACCACCCTTTGTATTCATTTTTGGTGGCTATCGGGTATTCTCCATTGTTGCAACCGAGTACTCTGGAGTCTGGACAGATCATTTAGCTTGGTACAAGCCTATAGCTGCTTATACAGTCACATATTTATATTGCCATATAATTTGGTAACAACTCCACACAAAAAAATGGCAATTCAAATCTACCATCAGTGACATTTATTACCAAGATGTGCTTTTTCTGTATCATAGGACTTGGGGAAATAGCTATAGCGTAAGAAACATTTTAAAAACCAGAACTAGTCAACAACATCCAGAAACTGTTTTCAACAACACTTTTGTTAGCAACAATGAATCTATATTCTTCCTAGCCATTGGCTGACCACTTTCATCGTCTTAGGGACTACATAAATGTTTAAGATGTATATACATACATATACTCAATCACTATATGGACCTTGTCAAATAATTCATGAGATCTAAAGAATTTATGTGTGTATAGCATTGAAGTCCATTTGTGTAGCCTTCATGCCATGCAGACCCACACCCACACAGATCATGTCCTGTATGCCCACAAGGCTCACGTCAGCTATCTTCATAAAGAAGTTGAATGAACAGGAGACCCTTCTTAGCATTTGATCATTTGCTTAAGGTCTTTTGTTTGGGGGAGTCACACTTCTGCTTTGTTTGGGGGAGTCACACTTCTGCTTGGTTGGATGATTGTGCTTGTTGGCTTTGTGGTTTCTCACAAGTTCCTGCCATGTTGACACCCCTTGGTTGCATATTTGTGGGTATCTTGGAACATTTATCTCATTATGATATCGTTTTGGGTGTACCTTCTTATCTTGGATATGCTACATCTTGGATGGAAATTCTATCCCCCCTCCCCCAAAGGGGTTAGATGAGAATCAAGAGATAGATGTTCCATGATATTGTTGAAGTTTCTCAATGACTCTTGCATGATGATGTTGTATAATTGGTTTTTTACTAGAAGGGGTGTTCCACAAGGTCCTGCAACTTTAGGAAATAGTTAAATAAATTAATATCCTGCTAAGTGATTGTCTTGTGGGTCTTGTTGTCGCTCAGATTGTACATGGACTGCGACAATGACTCAGGTCGGGATGTAACTCTGATCCCCGAGACCTCTCTGTTCTAGTTGTCTCCCATCAACAGGCTATGGGGTGTAGTCCCTATGGAAGATAGAAATGCAAGACTTTTAGCAACCAACAAGTCCGGGAGACACAATTCAATGGCCTAGCCACTTGATTGATTTTAGCAAGTTTTTAGAGATTTGATTAAATTACTTATGAGACCAGTGCCTGATGGAGTCAACTTATTTGTTTTAGATCGATTAAGGACCAAGTGACTAGATGAACAATCATTGCTTGAATGCTTAACTGTCTTAGATGAAATGCAAATCCTATGACTTAAGTGTGATACAAGAATCTTGATTGCTTTTAATCTAGGTGTATCCTTCCTCTTAACTATTTTGAAGCTAGAGGCCAAGGGAAGCAAGCAGAGGCTTGATTAGCAATATCTCCCCTTCAGTACTAGCCACCCAGTGCCTCCGGCGCTGCAGACACTGTGGCTCTGACGACTTCAAATGTCACCATGTTAACCACTCGAGGTGTTAGGCTCCTCAAGCTAGATGAGAAAGGTGGTCCTATTTTCTATCATCCAAGCTTATGCTTAATGCAAGATTATTGAGCGCTTATGGAGTTAAGATTGTTTATGCTAAGTACTTTAGTTACGATTGATCTTAAATTATATCAACAAGTACTTCTCAAAAAATAAGAGACAATCTCAACCATAAGAGTTATGTGCCAATTTTATAAGTGTTAACAAGAAACAAGAGATAACTGAGATGTAAACAACAAGATAGACAATGATTCACCAATATAGATATCCACTTTGAACATGGACCATAAATCTAATGACAATTAGAGCACTTATCCACTTAGAAGAATTAGCCAATGAGACAATACAAGATGCCAATGATATTTACTCAAAAGAGACGATAAGATTATCAATGTTCTTATACAATTAGAAGCTTTCCAAATAATTGCAATTAGATTCTTCAATACCAATTATTCAAGAGATATTCAATTAGATTAGTAAGTCTTCAAATTAGGAACACTTAGATACTTAATGCCCATGGATTAATAGAAAACAATTAGATCTCCCAAAAGATAAGTGATGTAAGCAAGATACTCAATCATGTAACTAGATATTAATGTCAAGTGCTTTTAGAGAGTGAGCTTATGTGCAGAATTAGGAATTACAGAACTTCAAAAGACAATAGACGTTAGATACTTCACCCAAAGCAACTTAATGTAAACATTGTTACCACTCAAACTAGCAGGGGACCTAAAATGGGCTCTTAAAGGGACAATTGTTAGGCCAAGGACAACGATGGAGACTTAGCCCACTATCACATCAGCTAAAACTCCCTACTCTTTACAGACTTTCACCAATGGGAGGAGACCCGATATATAAAAAGTCACTTGTGAAGGATGAATCAACAAATGGATGTGAAGTGACCCTAATGACCCTTTTCCTAGGAGTTTAAGGATGTAGCTTGCTTGCACTTCAAGCAAGGTACAAAGCTTTCTAGGAGAAGGAGGTAAAGAATATGCCTTGTAAAGGAGTTTCCCAATCCCTAAAAGCCTTATTGAACTTGGTTTCCCAAATGGTTCTTGAAGAATTAACTTTTCAAAGGTATGAGACCACACAAGACCAAGTGGACCCAGCCTAGGTTAAAGGGAGGGAGTTTAGCAACCAATGATGATCTCAACCCAGACAAGGAAGGAGAAAGGATCAAAACATGAGTTTTTGTTTGGAGGTGTCCCAAATGGGGTTAACTAAGTATCCCATTAGGTGGTTTCTACTTCTAAAGGGGATAATATGTCCAAGGTACATCCTTTAGAAGGTGGTGGCATGTGATCAAGAGATGGATGGAGTAGGGAATGAAAAGGGGCAGCCCTGGGCCACATGCTGGGTTACAACTGTAGCTAATGAAAGGAAAGCCTACACTTGGCTTTATAATGTGTAGGAGGGAGCAATCGTGGAACATGAGGTACCCCAACCTGGATTTTTTCACCCTTCTTTATATGCCTTTTGCCTTTTGATAATTTTTCTTTAATTAACTGCTCGGGGCTCAAGGGGTAAGAGCATCATGTGTGAGATATAGCAATGGATACCCCTTTTTAAGGTAAGGCGGTTCATTGCCCACTAGGGGTTGGGACAATCATGGGTTCCTATATGATGAAGGAGGCTCACAGAGCCTGTAGGGACCAGGGTGATGGCCATGATGATGGGGTAGAGCTCATGTATTGGCTTTTTCCCACATGCTAAATGTGTTTGTCCCAACCATCTTTTGCATTTTGTGGTACATTTTCCTGTTGAATGTGGCCAACTATGCTTTTACTTTTCTTTTTAGCTACATCAACCTTCGGGGCATCATTCCAAGCCCGACCCAAGATGTGGGCAAGGGGAAGCGTAGAGCTAGCCCTATGGACCCAGTGGAGGAATGTGGACCCAAATGGGAGAAATGATGAATGGGGCTATAATGAGTGGAAAGGGGGCAATATATGTGGATAAGGGAGCGGGACTACGTAACCAAAATCAAGGTTTCCCATGAAATACCATCCCTAAGCCAAATGGTCGGTAAAAGAGATCCCATGGGACTAGAATCCAAAATTAATATCTAAAAGGAGTCTAAAGGACAAGAGCACCAACCTAGCCCATTCTTTCCACCAAATCCCCCCATTAATCCATGCCTAGAGGTGTCCATGATAAGCAAACTACAATACTTAATTACCAAATGGCAAGGCACATCATTAAGATTAGAAGGCCCACCTTCAAACATACGATCATGACAGATGGGTGAGGGACCACATGGTTGGCTCTGGTGACGGAATATGTTGGCTCGAGTGGCGGAGAAGTGGCACAACGAGCTAGTTGGTAGCTGCAAGGGGCTGTTCGCTGTCAACTTAGGACCATCTTGAAGAAAGAAAAAAAATCTCCTAGTGATATCACCCACAAAATGGTAGGTAACAAACACCGCTTTCCACAATGAGCAATTATTATCACTAGAGCATGACAAAATGAAATTCCTTTGTTACTTTTGTTACAATCACATCAATGAGTAACAAACCAACCTTTAGGACAGTAGTGAATTAGATTAGAATAAAGCATCTGTAGTATGCAAAGACAAGATGCATATGCATGCCAAGCGTCAAACCAACTTTGCTAACACAAGATTTTAAATGAATTAACCCTTTTATGATGCAATTGTCACTGTTACATCTGTTGATTTTTGGTAGCATCGGATGTGCTCTAACCATGAAATTTGGTGGAGAGGCTAAGGTACATGAGATCTCCAAGACCCAAAAATTGTTTGGAGAAATTCCAATCGGATGGAGAGATATTAAAATAATTAATATTTTTAATGGGGTTCCTAAGTCTAAACTTAGGAAAATTAAAATATTAATGCGTATTAATATAAAATGGGTGAGGAAGTCCTAAATAACGAGGATCAAGCCAAATATCTTAGCCGTTGATTAGGGACTTAATCTTGGTTGTTTATTCGTCAACAGGAAAAGTATAAGCTGAGACTTGAGGGTCAGTTGGAGATACACCAATTTGATCAGTCAATTCGATTTTTTGGGGCAAGGTTTACTGAGAAATCGAGTTAGTGATCTGTTGCAGGGAGGGGCAATTCGGCAAAAAGCCAAGAATACATATCAGAGAGGCAGAGAAAGTGCCAGAGTGACAGTGCAGAGCCTAGGAAGGTTGATGCAGAGGCAACAAGGGTTGACGCAAAAGCTGAAGAGGACAGTGCAGAGGACACAAAGGGCCAAGAGGCTGACACAGGCAGCACAGAGAGCTACAGAGCTCACGTTGGGTTGAAGAGGTTGCGCTAAGGTGATTTTGTGAGCCAGACTGGGAGCGGATCAGTTGACGCAAAGCCATAGGAGGGTGACACAATCCCTGGAGGGTGACGTAGTTCCAGAATATGGCTTGGAGCAGCTTTTGTTGTCCAGCTAAGGAACAGTAGAAGTTGTTGTGGGGCCAATCATCCGGTTGCTGATTAGCCAGAATATTTGTCTCCTGGGAAAGGTACTTCTGCCGAGGATAATCTATGAAAGGTGAGCCATTTCTAGCACCCTAGTTGTATTCAGAAAACTGCATAATAATAAAACCCTCATATTTGTTGCACCGGTTTTCCCACATCAGGTTTTCTGGGACGATTGTCCAAAAATAACGGTGCCCCTTCTGTTGTCTCAATTTATTTTCAATTTTTGATTTGTATATTTGTGAAGGTTGTATTTGTGTTTACTTCGATGTTTATATAAGTAAATAACTTGTTAATGCAAAGAACAAGTAGGAGATAGTAAACCAGAAAATGCAGAAGGGCTTTCTGATGTGTTAGATTCAAAAAATTTCACATGGTATCAAAGGGATTGCAAATCAAAGGAGGACTGAAGACGCCAGCAAGAGAAATCTGAAAAATTTGCAGCAGAAGCAGTGGTCCCGAGAGACAACTTTGTTCCAAAGTTGAAGCAACAAGAGGAGAGGGTGATGCAGAGGTTCACATAGAGCCTGCGTCAGCATTTCGAGCCAGGAGAGGGGCCAATGCAGTGTCAAAGAGGGGCAGATCAGGCCTATGCAGTGCCCAATCATATTTCTCGACCAAGAAGGATTGACGTTGTGGCCAGGGGATTGTGCAAAGCCTGAAGGGCTCAAACTCTTCAGTTGCCAGAGCTAAGGGAGTTGTGCACATTGTGGTTTGAGGAGCTAGTGGGACGTTGTTTCTGTCTGTACAGAACATTGTCTAAGGAGACAAAACCAAGGTAGAGGGAATCACTACCTCAACAGATTTCTAGCCAAGGAATCCAGATCTGAGTTGTAGTCGCAAGGAGGATTAGAGAGGAGTGATTCAACAGATGGCCGATTTCCAAGAGGGAAGTCGAGACTCAGAGGGATTCTAGAAGAGGAGCAGAGATGGCAGTGAATGAATTGAAGGATCAGGACAAATTGGACAGGGCTTCCAATTTTGTCGTCTGGAAGGCCAGGATCCTGGCAATCCTAGATAAACATTGCATCAATGACTATGCCTTGAAAACCGTAGTTGTCCTAGTTGACCCGAATGATAATGAGAAGTATGAGGAGGACATGGCAAAGGCGAAATGCATGATTCTGGACAAGGTCAAGGATCATGTAATACCACATAATGTTGATAAGTCAACAGCAAGGGAGATGTGGGAGACCCTAACCACCTTATACCAGGGCTCTTCCGTGCAGCGGAAGATGTTATTGGAGAATTATCTGAGGTCATACCAAATGCAGAAAGGAGAGGAGATAGATCACTTCCTCCACAAGTTGCAAGGAATTCGCAACTAGCTTACTTCTGTGGGGTCTACAATGGATCCAGAGTTTATGGTAAACACTGCTCAGAATGCAGTCTCCAAGGACTGGAAGACGTTTGCCCAAAGCATTTTGGGCAGAGCGACTCTCCCTAGTTTGGAAGAGATGCGAGCAGCTCTTCAACAAGAAGAGATCAGGAGGATGGCCAAGGCGGGGAGTAGCAGTAAGGGAGTTCGAATCAAGAAAGAGGAGAAGGATTCGGCTCTAGCATCTGTGAGACAGCAAGGAAAGAGGAAGAAGGACATCTCCAAGGTCAAGTGCTTCAACTGTGGGGAGTTGGGACATTATGCATCTCAGTGCCCCAAGAAGAAAGGCAAGGGAGAATCTTTTGACTCAAAGGTAGCTCTAGCTAAGGCGGAGAAGGATGTCGATATTGATGATGATTGTGCCATAAGTGCTCATGCACCTCTAGAGAAGAGGTGTGGAGACATCGAGTTGTAGTCAGGAGGACTACACACTAGGGGCAAGATCCTTGAGGTGCCCAAACTCTTGGATCACATCCGGCTACGGGAGCCCTTAACGACAGTAGCATTATGTCAAGTGTCGGTGGAGCAAAGTGTGGTGAAGCAGCAAGGTAGGGCTAAAGTGTAGAGTTCTGTAGCAACGCAATAGAGGTTGTAGCAGTGCGAGAGGCACAAAAGAGGTTGCAGCGACACAGTGGCAACAGAGGGAGCACGGGTTAGCAGCAGAGGCAACTTCAGCATTACGAGGCTTCCGGACTGACCGGGATGTTAGTGGTTGGGAGAAGTCAATTACTTACTTCTCGGTAACTGAGTGGCAGTGCAGTTAGCAGTGACAGTGCTATGGGCAGCATATTGAGAGTGAGTTGCAGTACAGATGTGGCAGTGGCAGTGCCATGCGCAGCAGCGCAGAGGATGTGAGGCAACAGGCCAAGCATCAGCGCAAGCACCGATGTGGAAGATCAGTGTGATATTTCTATGGTGAAGCATTACTAGAGCACATTCCTCGCTAAGAGGGAGTGTTGATTTTTGGTAGGCATTGGATGTGCTCTATCCATGAAATTTGGTGGAGAGGCTATGGCACATGAGATCTCCAAGACCCAAAATCGTTTGGGGAAATTGAACCTGGATGGAGAGATATTAAAATAATTAATATTTTTAATGAGGTTCCTAAGTCTAAACGTAGGAAAATTAAAATATTAATGTGTATTAATATAAAATGGGTGAAAAAAGATCTAAATAACGAGGATCAAGACAAATCTAATCTTAGTTGTTGATTAGGGACTTAATCTCAGCCGTTGAATCGTCAACAAGAAAAGTATAAGAGCAGGCTTGACGGTTAGTTGGAGATACACCAAGTTGATCAGTCAATTTGATTTTCTAGGGTAGGGTTTGTTGAGAAATCGAGTTAGTGATCTATTGCAGCGAGGGGCAGTTCGGCAGGAGGCCGAGAATACATATCAGAGAGGCAAAGAAAGTGCTAGAGAGACAGCGCAAAGCCTAGGTAGGCTGACGCAGAGGCTGAGGACGACACCGCAGAAGACGCAAAGGGCCAAGAGGCTGACACAGGCAACGCAAAGAGCTGCAAAGTTGACCTTGGGTTGAAGAGGCTGCGCTGAGGTGATTTCGTGAGCCAGACTGGGAGTTGATCAACTGACATAGAGACGTAGGAGGGTGACACAGTTCCAGAAGATAGCTTGGAGCAGCGTTCGTTGTGCATCTAAGGAACAGTGGGAGTTGTTGTGGCACCGATCATCCTATTGTTGATTAGCCGGAACATCTGTCTCCAAAGAAAGGTACTTCTACTAAGGATAATCTTTTAAGGGTGAGCCATTTCTGGCACCCTAGTTATATTCAGAAAACTGCATAATAATAAAACCCTCATATTCGTTGCACCGGTTTTCCCACATTGGGTTTTTTCGAGGACGATTGTCCAAAAATAATGGTGTCCCTTGTGTTGTCTCAGTGTATTTTCAGTTGTTGATCTGTATATTTGTGAAGGCTACATTTGTGTTTACTTCGATGTTTATATAAGTAAATAACTTGTTAATGTAATGAACAAGTAGGAGATAGTAAACCATAAAACGCAGTAGGGTTTTCTAATGTGTCAGATTCAGAAATTTTCACAATATCAAACTTATGATGCAAAGATAACAGTGATCAAAACCTGTAAACTCTGTGAAAATTTGGATGCCCAAATTTCTACTGCAACAACTGATCATGTTTCTTCTATTTCTTAATTATTGAACAAAATTATTTATTGTTTCCTACAGTAGACACCAAAACTAATACACTACAGCCTTCACCATTTAAATAAAATGCGGAAACAAGAAAGAAATACAACACACATCTAAACAGTGATTTTTCGACAAATGTCCCCGGAAAAACCCAACGCGGGAAAACCGGTGCAGCGATGGAGAGGTTTATTATTATGCAATAGTAATTTCTGAATACAATCTATGGATGCCCTCCTAGCTATCGAGTATAGAGAATATCATTGACAGAGAGATAAGTGAGATTACCTCACACTATCACTAGAGATCTGACTGATCCAACCACTGAATGAATGGCCCTTGGTTGCCTCTACGTAGTCATTGCGTCAACCCAGCGTCACAGCCTCTAGGGACTGCGTCACCCCTTCTGTTGATCGATTTGATACCTAAGAACTTTAATTTTCACCTCCTGGTCTCACACCTCGGCTTCTGGCCTTTGAAATCGATTCCTCCAACAAATTTTCAGATCTCCTCAAGGCTCTGCGCTACCTCTGCATGGCCCTGCGTCAACCTCTTTTGGCTCTGCGCTACCTCACCCAGTTCTCTCTCTACCTCCTTTGTTGATTATTCCTGAATCAAGAGAAATCTCCAATCGAAACTATCCCTGCCCCTCACTGCAAAAGCTCACTTCGAATTTCTTACCGGCAACTGCTCTACTTCAGAAATTCAATCTTCTGAACTCTACTCAATGTGTTCTCCAAGTGCCCCTCAAGCCTCTTCTTATATCTTTCTGTTGGACAACCAATAGCCCACATTAACTTCTAATCAATGGCTTAGATCATTTTGACTTGATCCTCGTCTTCTTCTAGAAGTTTCACCCACAGTTAGATTAATACCCTTTAATTATTTTAATTTCCTAAATTTAGACTTAGGCACTCATTAAAAATATTTAATTATTTTAATAAAACAATCTTCAGGCAGAATTTACCAAAATGATTTCTGGATATTGGAGAATGCATGTGTCTAAGCCTCCCTGCAAATTTTGAGACTTAGAGCACATCGAATGCTACCAGAAATCAACACTCCCTCTTAGCGAGGAATGTGCTCTAGTAATGCAACCTGTTGAAGCATCACTCTGTTCTATAACATCTCCTTCTGCGTTACTAATGTCTAACATCATTGGCCACCAACTACTGCGCAGATGTTACATTTGTACTGTTGTTGGCCCTGCCACTTCCAACATTGCATCTATATTGCACTCGCTCTCAATTTTTTGCATTTGTGTTGTTGTTGGCATTGCCACTGTCAACACCATATCTACACTGCAACCTTCTACAACTGCTGCTACCACTGCATTAGCAACGGAAAAGCATCCCAAATTACTAAACCAGTGTTCAGTGTGATGCATCTTGTTGATGGAGTTTTGACTACTGCTAGTCTCTATGCTGACCCTCTGAAGCCTCTACGTTGTTGCTGACTCTGCTCTGTGCCAACTGCACTGCTGCCAACTCCGCTCTGCGCTGCTCAGTCTTTGGCACTCCTAGCCACTGTAATTGTCTCTCCTAGCAGTCCTATGCATCAACTAACACTAGTCCATCCTACTACTTTTGATTTGGGCTCCCGTAGCAAGGAATTGATCTAAGAGGTGGACTCCTCAAAGATCTTGCTCGTCTGTAGTCCTTTCAAACTACAGCTCTAGATCACCCCACCTCCCTCCTGGAGCTATCTGGTGTGAAAATTCTTGAATCTAACACATCAAAAACCCCTACTGCAATTACTGGTTTACAATCTCCTACTTGTTCTTTACATTAACAAGTTATATAATTGCATAAACATCGAAGTAAACACTATTGCAGCCTTCACTGGTATACAGATCATGCACTAAAATAAACTGAGATAATAACACAAGGAACATCGTTATTTTTGAACAATCGTCCCCAGAAAAACCCAATTCGGGAAAACCAGTGCAGCATATAGAGAGTTTGTATTATCAAGCAAATTCGTGAATACAACTAGGGTGCCAAAAATCGCTCACCCAATAGAGAATATCCTTGGTTGTAGTACCTCTATCTGGAAATAGATATTCCGACAAATCAACAACCGGATGATCAAACCCCACAACGACTCCTACTGTTCCTTATGCTGGACAGCGAAAGCTGCTCCAAGCATTGCTCTAGAACTACGTCACTCTTCCAAGAGTTGCGTCACCCTCTCCCGGCGCAAAATCTGTTAATCTGCTCAAAAATATTAACGGGTATTAATAAAGATAAGGATGAGAAGCTTCTACGAGACGAAGATGAAGTCTGTTTTAATCTTAGCTGTTGATTAGAGACTTAATCTCAGTCATTGATTCATCAACAAGAAAAGTATAAGAAAAGACTTGATGATCATTTGGGGACACATCGGCAGATACTCAGTATCTCTAAGAAAATCGATTCTCAAGTAAAGGAGATCGATTTCAGAGGGAGAGTTGCAGGGTGGAGGAAGAGGAGGGCATCAACAGCAGGCAGTGACTGGGGAGGAGGTGACGCAAGGACAGTGGGAGACATCACAAAGAGAGATGCAGTCAATAAGAGAGATGCAATCCAGAGGAGAGGCGTAACCCTTACGCAAGCTGACGCAAGGGGACGCAAAGCCACGTTGAGCCACGTAGAGTGACACAAAGGTGATGCAAGAGTGGGAGCAAGGTCTCCAAAGTGTCAAAAAGTCTCAAAGGGAAAGTCTTAGGTGTTTTCTTTCAGTTTCTTTGTAAAATCATTCCTTGTAAAAACAATTGCTGCTGAAGATTAATAAAGCCCTCATTCGTTGCACCAGTTTTCCCGCATTGGGTTTTTCCAGGGACAATTGTCCAAACACAACTGTGTTGATGTGATTGGTTCTTGTGCATGTATTTTTTCTCTAGGTAATTGTGTGATAACTACAGTAGAATTTATTTTAATATTTGTTGAAGGGATTTCGTAAATAACTTATTGTGAATAATAAGTAGGTGAAATAAATCAGTTGTTGCAGTAGAATTTCAGTTTAGAAATTTTCACATGGTATCGATGCAGAGATCCGGCAACAGGAGAGGAAAATCAACTATGGGTCAAGGGCAAGATGCAGAGCCATCCACTCAAGGGGACTCGCGCAGATTTCCAGAAGAATGCACAAAGGACATGAATTACAATTATTCTTTGTTAGCTTCCAGATTGGAAGAAGTCGCTTGCTTAGCAAGCTCTGCCTCCTCTGAGGTTTGGTATATAGACAGTCGAGCTTCCTGGCATATGACAAGAATCCGAAAATGTTTTTCAGATTATCAGGAAGAAAAAATGAATTTTCAGATCACCATGGGAAATAAGGCAAAGTGTACTCCAGTAGGAAGAGGTATTGTGGTCTTTCAAACCGAAGCAGGAGAGCGACTTCAAGCAACCAATGTGTTGCATGTGCCAGGATTGGGGATGAACTTACTCTCTGTATCTCAACTTCAAAACAAGGGCTTTGACGTTTTCTTCATTAAGGAGAAAGTATATGTCAAACACCCGAGTTGGAAAAAGAATGACCGGATTGGAATCAGAAGTAACAAGTTGTACAAGTTGCAGCTAGAATCATCAATGGCACTGATAGGCAGTAATGGAGACAAAAATTTGAATGAACTATGGAAAGGAGGATGGGACACTTACACCATGGAGCTCTAAGAATTCTCAAGAAAATAGTATCAGAAGTACCAGAACTAAGTACCGAACAAGATGATGTATGCAGAGGGTGCACTTTGTGGAAGTATGCCAAAGCAGCGTTTTCCAAAAGTAAAAATAGAGCTAAAAGTGTGCTAGGATTGATACACTCAAATATCTGCGGACCGATGTCCACAAAAGCTCTTAGTGGTGCCGAATATTTCGTCACCTTCATCGATGACCATTCCAAAAAGACTTGGATTTACTTTCTGAAAACCAAGGATGAGGGTTTTGGTCGATTCAAAGAGTTCAAGGCTCTAGTGGAGAATCTGACAAGAAAAAAGATAAAAGTGTTGCGTTCAAACAACGATGGAGAGTATGTTGACAAGGACTTCACCGATTTTTGCACTAAGGCATCAAAAGGGAGTGGACAACTCCCTACAATCCGGAGCAAAATGGAGTAGCAGAAAGGTAAAACAGGACTATTGTGGAAGTAGTTGGGGCAATGTTGTATGATCTAAATATGCCTAAATTTCTGTGGGCAGAAGCATGCAGCATGACAGTTTATGTCCAAAACAAGACTCCACACAAGGCATTGGGCAAAATCACTCCGTAGAAGGTCTTCACAGGGAAGACACCTGAAGTCAGTCATTTTAGGATATTTGCGAGTTTAGCATATTGTCATATACCCGAAGAAAAGAAAAAGAAATTAGATCTAACTATTGAGAAATGATATCTTGTGGGATATAGCAAGAATACTGTCAGGCCAGGCAATAACTCTCCAAAGGCAGTAAAACTGATTCGTCTATTATTCCATAGGTAGGTTATTGTTATATACAATAGGAGTGATTGTTCAGTTCATCTCCCGATGACTGTTCACATTCCTAATTTATTTATTTACACAAATTCCGCCAACAATGAAGATTAGGTCTCAAAATTCCCCCCTTAATCTGAAGGGATGTTGGTGAGTCCAAGCATCATTCTGAATCGTTCAAGCTTTTCTTTTCCAAGTGCTTTGGTGAAGATGTCTGCAATTTGCTCATTTGTGCAACAATGACGGAGATGGATTGTTTTGGCGTCAACATCATGTCGAATCAGATGATATTTAGTATTGATATGCTTTGTTCGATCATGGAACTTTGGGTTCTTGGCCAACTTTATTGCAGAGGTGTTGTCAATCATGAGTGGAGTTGGTTGTACTTGTTTTACCTGCAAATCTTCAAGAATTTTCCTGAGCCACACAATTTCTTTCGTTGCTTCAGCTGCTGCCACGTATTCTGCTTCTGTTGTAGAATCTGCTGGAACTGATTGTTTGCGTGATCTCCAAGAGACCGCTCCTGATCCAAGACTCATAGCATATCCTGAAGTAGATGCTCCAGTTTATTTGTCTCCATCGAAGTCTGAATCAGAGTATCCAATCAAGCTGAAGTCGTCTACCTGTGTATACTTGATTCCAAGGTCTTGAATTCCCTTCAAGTACCTTAGAACTCTTTTTGCAGCAGACCAATGTCCCTCACAAGGCTTTTGCATAAACCTGGAGAGGATTCCAACAACAAACGAAATGTCTAGTCTAGTAGTAGTTAGGTAGTTGAGACTTCCTACAAGCTGTCTATACTTTGTTGCATCCCCAAATTCTTTTCCTTCAATAGATCTGAGCTTTAAGTTTTGTTCCATTGGAGAAGTAAGAGGATTGCACTCTGTCATGCCAAACCTATTCAACAGATCTCCAATGTATTTCATTTGAGAAAGAAATATGGACTTTGGATGTTGGGTTACTTCAATGCCAAGATAGTAATGAACATAGCCCAAATCAGTCATTTCAAAACTTTTCCCCAATTCCTTCTTTATGGATGCAATGTAGCTTCCATTGTTCCCTGTCATTAAAAGATCATCTACATATACCACAAGATATACAACTGTTTTGCTAACTTTCTTGACAAATAAAGTTTCATCATCAAGATCAAAATGATTATAGTTGAGTTTCAGAAGATGCTTAGTTAGTTTTTCATACCAGGCTCATGGTGCTTGTTTGAGGCCATACAAGGGCTTCACAAGTTTGCATACTTTATGTTCATGTCCTTTCACAGCAAATCCTTTAGGTTGGGACATAAAAACATTCTCTTTTAGATCTCCATTCAAGAAGTCAGTTTTTACATCCATTTGATGGACTTTCCAGCCATTTTGAGCTGCTAGTGCAAAGAGTGTCTGGATGGTGGCCCATTTTGCTATGGGGGCAAAATTTTCCTCATAATTGACCCCTTCCTTCTGTGCAAAACCTTTTTCCACAAGCCTACCTTTGTGCTTGTCAAGTGAGCCATCAGCTTTGTACTTGTTCTTGTAGACCCACTTGCAGCCAATTGCTTTGGTTCCAAATGGAGGATCAACCAGCTTCCAAGTGCCATTCTTTATGGGGGCATCATAATCTTTTTGCATCACTTCTTTCCATTCATCATGAGAAGAAAATTCTTTGAAGGAAGTCGGTTCAAAATCTATAGACAAGTTCAATTCACAATCATTAGAAATATCCATATCAACAGGTGAATTAGAGTCATCTACATCACCTCCATTTTGTCGGTTTGAATTTCTGGTTCCTGTTTTTTCAATTTTATTAGGATGAACACTTTCAAGTGTCTTTGTTAGCCACTTTGGGGGATCTTTCTAAGATGGTCCAGGCTGCTCTGTTGATTGAGTTGGGACTGAATCAAGATTGAGTCTCCCAATTCTATCAATTACATCACTTAAAGCATCATCTGTTGTTGGAGTTTCAGTCGGGGGAAAGTGTTCTTCAGAAGAATATTCCACATGTTGATCTAGAATAGGAATCCCCCCTTCAATATGTGGAATCTCATTATCAAATTCTTGAAATGATTTTGTTTTTGCGAATCTATCCAAACGATCAAGTTGTCGCTCAACAACATTGTCAGATTTGGATGATTCAAGAAAAATTACATCTCTAGATACAACAAACTTTTTATTTACTTCATCATAGTGGCGGTATGCTTTGGAGGTGTTTGAATACCCCAGGAAGATACACTTACGACTTCTAGCACAAAGTTTGTTTCTATGTACCTATGGTATCAAAGCATAACAGGTGGAACCAAAGATCCTGAGATGTTTTACCAAAGGAACATGTCCATACCACAATTCATAAGGAGTCTTATTTCTTCTAGCATTAGATGGACATCTATTCTTTATATATGTAGCACATAGAACAGCATCAGCCCAAACCATTATCTTTACATTTTTGAAGAAAATCATAGATCGTACCATATTCAAGATTGTTCTATTCATTCTTTCAGCTACACCATTCTATTGGGGATTATAAGGCACAGTTGTTTCATGTTTGATCGCATGTTGTCAAAGATAGTTTTCAAATTCATTTGATGTATATTCTTTTCCACTATCAGTGCGAATAGACCCAATATGAGATTGTGCATCATCTTTAATCCATTTATGAAAATTCTTGAATGTTTGGAAAGCATCAGATTTGTTCTTCAATAAATAAACCCAACACATTCTGGTGTAGTCACCAATAAACGTCATGATATATTTATTTCCATTTGCAGAAGAAACAGGCATTGGACCACATAAATCTGAATGAATGAGTTCAAGTTTCCTATGTGCTCTTGAATGTGAATAATGAAAAGACTATTTGCTATGCTTTCCTAGAATGCAAGCATCACATTGCTTAACTTTTCTAGGAATTGTAGGCAAACTAGCAACACCATTTTTCTTCAATAAGCGGAGATTGTCATAGTTCAAATGTCCAAATCTAGCATGCCATAATAACTTGATGGAAGTGTACCTTCTTCATGATGAGAATTGTATGAGAAATGTTGTGCATGAGCAGATGTTCCTTGCAGTTTGAGAAGCTTTCTTCTTCTATTCCCCTAATGACAAGTGAGTGATCAGATGCTTTTCTTACCTCAAGCTTCATCAACATATGAATGAGTTACCTTGTTGGAGATGTGGACAAGGACAACAGTTTCTCTGGCTGTGGGAGATATAGAACATGATCCAGAAGAAAGTCTGGAAGACCAGGTAGTTTAAGCCTGATTGTGCCAAGCCTTGATGGCTTGATTTTTGACTGATCTACAAAGTATACTGCTCCATCAACATTGTCAGTGAAATGTTCAAAAAAATCTTTTCTATGAGTCATGTGAGAGGTTGCTCCTGAATCAAGCAACCAATAATTTTTCCAGGAAGAAAGTGAAGCATTAAACAAATCTTCATTTACTCCAATGTTACATTGTGCCTCAACATAGTGAGCAGATTCAGGTGCTTTACCTTTGTCTGTATCATCATTTTTACCTTTTTGTTGGTTTTTTTCTGCTCAGTTTTGTCCCATGGTAGCTTTCATGTAGAGACATCATGTGATCCATTTCTTTTGTAGTGAATACAGTGTAAATATGCATTTTCTCCTTGAGAATGTCTGCCCCCCTTGCCTCTGAAATATCTTCCTCTTCCTCTTCGTCCACCTCTTCCTCTTGTAGAATCTTGAGCAGGATTCTTTTCTTTATGAGAAAGGCACATAGTCTCTTCAGAAGCCTCAGGGGTTGTCTTCTTTCCAAAAGATTTTTCTATTTCAACAAACTTTTTCACAAGAGAGTCAAAGGTTATATCTTTGAGATTTTCATTTGCTTGGAAAGACTCAAGATAATTGGAGTAAGTAGGATAAGGTGCCTTGAGAAAAGCAATAAGAGGGATATCCAGATCAATCTTAGTGGATTTGATATCATGCATTATAGACTTTACTTCAGATGCAAGAGCAAGAGGATCATTATTTTGCAGTTCAAGAGTGAAGAGTTTAATCATGAGTTGGACGACTTCAAGTGCAGAATGTGAGTCATAGAGTTCTTTCAGCTTTTGTAAAGCTTCAAAGACAGTTGAATATGATGAAATATGGCGGATCAACTCTTCATTTACAGATGCTGCGATAATGCATGGCTTCGTGTTCTTGTTTTCCAAATGATGAGCTCTTTGTCTGAGGTAGGTTTACTGGGTCATTGTCTCCTTCTCTGACACACACTCCTTTCCACAACTCATTGAAGATGAGGGTGTGTTTTATCATCCAGGACCATTCAGGATAGTTCTCCTTGCCAATGAGAACTATTCCTACCATGGAGATGATTGAATGCATTCTGTAAAAAAAAATTGCTAATAGAAAATAATACTTCTACCAATATACAGTAACAATGTACTCAAAAATTTCTGTGGGAAACAATTTTGGTTGTTTAATTCATATCACAGTCAATAATCAATCATTCACCGCGAGCTCTACAAAGTTGGAGCAGCAATGGCATCACAATTTCAAAGCTCACTGAAAAGAAAAACACCATAAAACCTTTTGATTCTCTAGACCTTGAAGCCAGTAATAAAAAATATGGCAGTGTTAAAGTCAGTAATGAAAAATATGGCAATGTTAAAGTGCTGGATAGTGTTTAAAAAATATGGGACAGCATTAAAGACATTTTAAAGATACACTAAAAGTGCGTTGTCCAATCGATACCATATATATGATTTAAATGCGCTGTCCATTCAATATGATTTAAATATACCAATCGATACCCGCAAAGACCAACAGTTACCCTTCCACATTCAAATGTTACCATTAAAATGTCGATACCAGGAGCTGCAAAACTTTCTCACTATTGCGATCCACCACAGAGGTTCGATACAGGTGGATTTATTCCAAAGTTTGCCCACTATTAATGGCCAGTGGGGGTGAAATCACACACAATGCCTTCCAGTTCACAGTGCTGCCGATTCATGTCTGTAATCGAAAGGGTTTGTAGGCACCTTATGATGCCCCAAACCAAACGTCCTCTGCCCTATCCCTACTTGTAGTAAGGGGTGGCTTGTTATTTGTGAACAGGTATTTGCACTATGTGAACAAACCTTAAAATGTCTAGACCCTTCCGTATTCAACTGATATCATATACCGCATTCAAATGTAAACGTAGAGACTCGAGACCGATTCCCATGCCATTGAATGGTATGGTAAGAATACTACAACGAAATTATATCAATGATTGGTGCTAGGGATTTGTTTGAGAGATGGGAAATGTTCTAGTAGGAGCCTTAACAATAATGCTCGATGGATCATTCAATGAGAAGGAGTCAAACTGCAAACTTCACGTTCTAGGTCAGCGCTTCATAGCAACAAGTGAGACTGTCGTGGAAAGAACGTGGCAAAGTAACAAGCAAGATTGGCATGGAAAGGGCGCATCAGAGTAATGAGCAAGACAAGCAACAGATAGTGAAAACTGGTGTGGAAAGGGTAGAGTTGGCAGACGATTTACAGAGGAGTTATTCAGTCATCAGTGCTAAAATAGGAAATGATAGCGCTATTCAAAAAAATTTAACGTAGAGGCAGGTTATTTTAGGACAGAGGGGAATAAGGTAGAGGCAGAGGCAGAGGCCAAGACAGAGGAGTTACAGGAGCATAATAGCTAAAACAAGGAGCTGGCTCTAATACCATTCAGGCCAGGTAGTAACTCCAATCGGCAGTAAAACTGATTTGTCCTATTTCATTAGGTAGGCTATTGTTATATACAAAAGGGTGTGACTGCTCAGTTCATCTTCTGATGACTATTCACATTCCTAATTTAACTATTTACATAAATTCACAATGCCAGAACTGAACTTCTGGCCAATTTTCGTCAGGACACGACAACTCACTTTTCTGACCATATTTAGGAATGGAGACGGAGAAAGAGGCTCATTAAAGCTGAAATCCCTCTGGAGTATCATCTCGAATGGTTTTCAAAATCTTTACAGCCTGAGATCTCTAAGGATGTCTCGATGTTCGGAGTTTACTCCGAGGAGCAAGCTATTTTTAGGGCCTAGCAATTAGAATTGATCTACTCTTAGTCTAGGATCCTACAAAAATACTTTCCAGATGCTCCTGCGTCAAAGGTTGACATAGCCAAGTCGAAACCAGGTCCCCATGGGGATGGTATCGTTGAATCGGTAGACATGAATGCGGTGAACTTATTGAGCCAATTGCAGTTGTCATTGCAAATTGCTTCAAACAACCAAGTCACATCGTCTACTACTTTATCTTCCCAACCCTCTTCGATTAATGCCGTCCAATTTGATAACCCCAAAGGAAATCAAAACTCCAATGCGAAAAAGAAAGGACGAGGTAAGAAAAAGAATCAGGATGAGAAGGCTGATACAAATAAATCCAGTAATAATGCTGGTGGGGGTAGGAATGAGTCTAAAAAGAATGTCAAGTTTCCATGCAAGTTGTGTAGTGGAGACCATTTAGTTCATCTCTACCCAAAGATTCAGGATGCTCAGTGCTTGTTAGGGTAGTAAGGGGCTTCTAGTTCTCAAGCTGTGTTAACCAACCCTTTTCCCCAAGGGCAGCAATTGCTTGCTGGCGCGAGTTCAAATCGTGGTACCTCCTCAGGGGGCAGCCAGGAAGGGGAAAAATCATCGAATGTTTTCATGATGGGTTCTAATGTACATGTGGCTACTCGGTCATGTGATTACGGTGAAGCTTAAACTTCCAAGGACAAAACTACTCCCGGAAATACTGACCTTCATATTGAGCGACCCCTTGTTGAGACTATACCATGGATACTGAAAGGTTCCGCTAAATGCGTGACTATCAATCCTAATGCTAGGGCTGCCCTGAATTATTCCATTGTGGAGGATTTGGCCTAGAGTCCATGTGCCATGTCCACTTTAGAGGTTCTCTAGTCGTGTCTGGCTCAGCGAAGTGCCTTACTCTTGGCAATTGGGGTAGTTGATCCAACCAACTCTTTAGTTCTCACTTTTGACATGTTAAATGTCAAAAAGCGACTCCCTCATCACATGGATTTCCAGATAAAGTCTACATACTGAAAGATTAATATTTTTCGCATCGTTATTGATGAAGGAGCTTCCACGTGCGTCATGTCGATGTCTTCCTGGAAGGCCATTGGATCTCCTTTGGTTGTTCCTTCACCTACCCTTCTGACTGCGTTTGATGGGCATTCTCATAAGCCATATGGGATTATCCCAATCTTTCCTATATGTGTTGGAGGAAAGGTCGTCAATGTTGAAGTAGAGGTCATAGATCCTAACCTAGACTATAATCTCCTCTTAGGAAGGAATTGGGTACACGAGATGGATAACGTCGTTTTGACTCTATTTCATGTCATTTGCTTTCCTCATGAAGGGAAAATTGTTAAATTTGATTAATTGGATTTTTGTCTAGTTGATCCTCAAGCAACTTCTGACTCTACTGTCCCCTTAGTGGATAACCCTCGCCTGCCTACGGAGAATCTAGGAGTTGGGATGTATTCCTCATTGATGGGTACCTTTGAATTTCCCTCTCCTATCGCCCGAATCAATGCCGTTTCATCATCCAAGGAGTCTCCTCGAGCAGGGTTCTTCTGAACTCATTATTTTTCGGGCCCTTGGACCTTACCTTCACCTATGACCACATTAGCTGAAGGACAAGTAAATGGAATGGCATCCCCTATGTTTGCAGCTAAGCTTAGATACCAATCTATTATTAACTTCGCAGATGACCACTCCACTCCTTCTTCCGAAGAGGAGTTTGACGTTTATGTGGCCCCGACTTGGGCCTTTGATTCCACCTCTGCCTTAGACTGATTAGATACGGTTTTACCTTCTGAAGAAGCAATCCTCGAAGTGATGATGGGTGTAGATCGACCTTGGGAAGACTTACACCATCATTGATATTTCCTTCCTCCATTGCAGGAAGTGGAAGCTAGGTTCTGCAAGCTATTCACTAGTGATGTTTGTAAGATATCGAATCCTTTGGCTCCAGCACGCTTTCGTGCCAAAGGTAATATGTTGGTGATCTTAGAAACGATATCTATAAACATCTCTAGGGACCCTAATGTGATTGAGAATCTCTTCATCGGAATTGAATGTTCCCCTGAAGAAGTGCAAATTTACACCGACCTTTTCAAGAAATTTCAAGATGTATTTGCTTGGTCTTATGAGGAAATGCCTGGCATTGATCCTTCTATAGTTCAACATGAGATCAAGACGTATGAAAACGCTAAGCTAGTTCGTCAAAGACTTCGACCGGTTAATACTAGGAAAGCGGCAACCATTAAAGCCGAAGTAGAGAAGCTGCTCAAGGCGGGTTTTATATACCCTGTTCCTCTTACCGATTGGGTTTCTAATCCAGTCCCTGTAGATAAAAAGCAAGGAACAATCCGATATGCATCGATTTTAGGGACTTAAACAAGGCTTGTCCGAAAGATAATTACCCCATGCCATTCATTGATCTGATTATTGACGAGTGTGCTAGTAATGAGATTTTTCCTTCATGGATGGTTTTTCTTGTTATAATCAAATTTCCATCCGTCCTGAAGATCAACATAAGACGACTTTTATATGTCCCTGGGGTACCTTTACATACAGAAAGATGCCATTTGGTCTCAAAAATGTTGGAGCCACTTTCCAGCGGGCCATGTCATATGCTTTCCATGACATCAAACATATCATTGAAGCATACTTAGACGATCTCGCTGCTCGTTCTCAAAAAAGAACTGATCATCCCAATCACCTTCGAATGGTTTTTGAGCGATGTTGTTTTTATAAAATCCGGTTGAATCCCAACAAGTGCGTTTTCACAGTTACATCTGATTGGTTGTTAGGGTTCATCGTGTCAAATGAAGGGATTAGGGTTGATCCCTTCAAGGTAGAGGCGATAGTCCAGTTGCCTCCCCCGTCCTCCATTCAACAACTTCAAAGTATTCAAGGGAAGGGTAATTCCTTAAGACGGTTTATAACGAACTATGTCGAGATCACCAAAGGGTTTATGCGTTTGCTCCACAAAGGGGTTCCATTAATGTGGGACGACTTTGCGTAGCGGTTGTTTGATGCTTTGAAAAAGGCACTAGTCTCTGCCTTGCTTTTGAGTCCACCGAATTATGGTAGGGACTTCCTTTTATATCTCGCTGTAGCAGAATCAACCATTGGTGTGGTTCTCATTGAGGAAGACAATGCTCTCACAGAGCATGTGATTTATTACTTGGGCCGAGGCTTGATAGGTCCTGAACTTCGCTATTCTCCGGTTGAGAGGTTGGCCTTGGCAGCTGTCCACACTGTCCAGTGGCTCCGTCATTATATTCTTCTACGCAAAAATTTTGTCTTGGTAGCAGTCAATCCGTTTCAGTTTGTCCTCAGGTGAGTGATTGGGGGCAAATATAATCGATGGATTGCCATTCTACAAGAATTTGATCTCGAGTTCTTGTCTGCCACGTCCAAGAAATCTATGGCTTTTTCCGAGCTAATTTTCGAGATGCCTTGTGGAGAGGGTACTATTTACAAGGAAAGTTTTCCCAACGAACACTTATTCCTCATCTCTTCACTCGACCCTGGGTATGGAGATATCATTGTTTATCTCCAGACTTCGAAGTTTCCCTCTACTTTCTCTAAGGATGAATGTCGCAAATTACGTCACCTCGCTAAAAATTACGTTATCATTGGTGATACATTATATCATCGGCGGGTTGATTCAATCCTTCAGCGCTGTTTAACCTTAGAGGAGGCAGAGTCTATGCTAAATGATTTCCGCAACGGAGCTTGTGGTGGTCATCTATCAGGGCTTGCTACAGCTCAGCATATCTTGCGTGTCGGCTATTTTTTGCCTTCGCTCTTCAAAGATTGTGTTGAAGCGGTCAAACATTGTCACCCATGCCAAGTTTATACTCGGAAGATGCATGCACATCTAGCTCCTCTTTTTCCCATTGTCACTGTCGGTCCCTTTACTAAGTGGCGTATTGATTTTACGACTTGTCATCCGCCTTCAGCAGCGAATCAAAAGTATATTATCGTGGCTGTAGACTACTTCACGAAGTGGGCCAAGGCCATGGCCACTTATAAAAATGATAGTGAGACAATGACATTGTTCCTTTTTAATCAACTTATCTCTAGGTTAAGTATCCCAAGAGAGATTGTCACTGACCATGGTAGTCATTTCCAGAATCAACTAATGTTCGAATTGGCTCTCAAATTAGGTTTCCAGCAAGAACATTCATCTCCTTATTATCCTCAGGCCAATGGATAGGTCGAGGGAGTAAAAAAAACTCTTAAGACGATCCTGCAAAGGACAATTGATCAAAATAGATCCAATTGGCATCTTATGCTGTATCCGGCTCTATGGGCATACGGACCTTCGTCAAGACTACTACAGGTTTTACACCTTTCAGTTAGTTTATGGGTAGGAATCTATCTTTCCTGTTGAATGTGAAACCCATCCCTTAAGTTAGCTATTGAGCTCTTTCCTAAGGCCTCTTGTCTCGAAGAGCGCCTCCTTCACTTGGAACATCTCGATGAGCAGCGTTAAGATGTAGCCACAGTAAATGAGGCTCATAAGAAAAGGGTTAAAACCCAGTATGATAAAGCTGTCCGTCCTCGTGTCTTTTCTGAAGGTGACCTCGTCTTGGTCTATGACCAAGATAAGGACACCTTGGGGGGCAGGAAAATTCAAACCTATGTGGTATGGTCCCTTCATAATTAAACACATTTTAACAAAAGGGCCGTATGAGTTAATCGATTTTGAAGGAAACAAATTGGCAGAACCCCGAAACGGGCTCTACCTTAAGAAGTACTTTGCTTAAGTAACAGCTAAGCAATGGCTTCTTTGTACATTATGTATATTTGTACATATTTTGTCGAGAGTTTGTGATATCAACACTTTTTGGTCTGCTTTGGTAGGTGTTGATGGATGACTTGGTCTATTTTGGATTCACTGATGGTGCTAGTCGGCACACTCGGAATCTCGCTTCCACAGCTGGGGTATTGTATTATCCAACTGGTGAATTGATGGTATCAAGGGGAGTATGCATCGGTCCCGCTTCAAACAATATGGCTGAGTATACTACCGTCATTAATTTGCTATCTGGGGCAATTTCTCACGAAATCGACTTGTTGGTAGTTTATCTTGATTCACAATTGATAGTGTCACAATTAAATAACATTTATTGGGTAAGGGATCCATGTTTATATTGCCAGTATTTAAGGGTGAGGTTGTTGCAGAGATCATTTACTTATATTAATTATTTTCATATTCGAAGATCTCATAATTGGTTAGCAGATACTATCGCTAATCAAGCATTAAACTAGCACATCAATCATTCATCACAATAAATTAAGCATAAAAAAGTCAAACTGTATATATATATATCGTAAAGCGTCTCAAGTATACACAAGTCTATCCAAAAAATATACAAAATTGGGACTCAAATGCCCATAATCATGTCTAATTTCCCGACTCAGGATGAGCGGTTAAGTAGGACACTACTGCATTGGCTACATGCCTAAAAGTGCGAACCCAGTCACGTGGCATGCCAACCACATGACACTGGATCTCTATAGGAAGGTCCTCTACCGTCGCCATCGACACTCGATGGGTTAGCCTCACAAAATGTCGCTGAACTGTGTGTAGAGTTTGGTCCGTGGTTGCAGCTGCCTCTTCGGCCCCTTGGCCACAACACTTGTGCCGTGGGAACTCATCTGGTCGTACAGGCCCAATATCTGGAACATGATCATTATATTAGTCATATGAATCCTATCAAAAACATTTTCAAAGTTCATTATTATATTTGAAAAATAAAAAAAATCATAACATCAAAAATCACTTACCAATGTCGCCCCATGTTGCAGTCCGTGGTAATGCTAGATCGGGATCTCCTCGGAAGTCCAACCCAGCATAGGGGTAGTCATCAATGGCGATGATCTGCTGATCCCACCAGGAAAAGAAGTCATCGTCGAAAGCAATCTGTGGGACCTCCCCACCTTCCAGACGTTTCATCAGGTCAGCCCACCTACCCATTCGAGGATCTCATGGGGCGCTGATTGAAACTGGCACTCTGGGACGAAGTGCAGGGACTCTCTTGAAGAATAAGGAACACAAAATAGTCCCATAACTGAAATTTTTGGTCTATCCTCTATTGATCGAAGTGAGTTGGCTTTTCATGCTAGCCAGAAGAGGAATACACCAATCAAACACAGTGGTGAGACAGTCAACTGCCATGCTCATGGTTAGCTGTGATGCCTGATGCAGAGAAGCGGATCCGTTCACTCGAGCTCTGATGAACAGGAGTATCCTCAATGGTAGACTCGCCACATGTGTGATGGAAATCTGACTTCCGACTTTCTTCGGATGTCCTGGGCAATATATATGTACGTAGTCCTCTATCGAGAGACTCCTCCGTGTTCTCCCCTGGGAATGTACTATCTCTCCCCTTCGAGAAAGGCCTGTGATGAAATAGATATCTTCCACTTCTATCCTAAGGGGCATCTGGTCAATCATAAAAGCATCCTCCTCGATGTTCCAATAATCAAGAAGCATCTCGAGCAGACGTGTGTTTGCCTTCATATTTGGCAATTTGAAGAACTTCAGCAAACCACATCCCCGTAATGCATCCAAAGCCTTAGGACTGTTCATAACTTCATCATCTACCGCGATAAGAATGAGAGTTACTTGGAGACTTTGGAAGAATTTGAACGGTTGAATTTGGCATATGGGAAGTTAGCTCCTTTTGCTCCACTTCTTTGCTCTCAAACTCAAATGGTGAAAATGGTGAGTCCAAAAACCTTTTTATAGGCTTTGAAAATGTCAATTTTTTTTCAAAACTTGATTTTGTTTGGTCTCATGTAACTTTTAACTTGGGAGCTTGGAATGTCGAGAATGGTTTGATTTTCAGGACATTTTGGACGTTTTCGACAATTTCGAGACCGTTCCATGACTGTTGACCCGTCATGGCAGGTATCATTTTCTCACTAGCATATAGGTTAGGGAAGCCATTTTTTCCGTTGCATTATGCAGACCAACGTCCATATATTGATACACTTGCCATAGGGTCGATCCCATCATGTTATGTTTCGCAAACCATCTTCACTCGCCGATTCTTTAAAATCATGACACGATGGTAGAGCCATCCTTTACATGGGCATCCTAGTTAGCACCTCACTCACATTTGTTTCCCATGCTACTCCGATTTGAGTAGGCTCGGGAGTCCTCTGTAGTCCCACCATGACTTATACGATGAAGACTCATTCCTATTTGCTTCTTCGTTTCGTTCTGGCCTTATGCCCTAGAGGCTCCTTTGTGTTGAGTTGTACCACTGCATTGCATTTTGACTATCTGCACCTTTTGGCCTTAAGCTAGCTCCACTTGGACTCGTGTTTAAGCCAACTTTTGAGCATGAAGACTGCAAAATCAAACTTGCATACCTTTGACCTCTATAGTTTGACACACCTTGACTCATGGAAGCAACACACCTTTGAGTGTCTCTGGCCAGTTTTCGCCTCCCTGTATCAAGCATAGGAATGTTCCAATCCCAGGAACTAGATCATCTGCTTCACTGACACTCGTTCTTTCCACTATACTATAGCATTCTTTTATGCTTTTTCCAGCTTTAAAGAAAAAGACAAAAAAAAATTATATATTCCAAAAAAAAAAGATGGGGAACGGGACAGTATTTCCATTTATTGTTGACAGCTAGAGTCAGTCGTGTCGCCCTTGAACAAAGCACTCGAAACAAAGTCTCCTCTGCTTGGGTGGGATTTAGTTTGACTTAGGTATGCCTTACCCTTGTTATTGAGTCAGTTCTCCCCCGATTGGTTATCTCTTCCAATCATATGGAGGGTTCATTTGTGCCTCCTGCGCAATGAGCTTATACAGAGTTATCATATGCTGCCACATAGTCACATTGAGTCGTGCTTTTGTTCAAGGGAAGTTAGCCTGAGTCGGCCTCTCTGCGGTGTCTCTTGACTTATTTGTTCAGTCAGCCATCCCTGGTTGTCAGTGCTATGTCTATCATCACGTGCTGGTTTGAGAAGGTCTCCATTGACTTCTTGCTGGTTGGTCTTGTCCTTGTCAATGACGACATCTTCATCTGAGGATAGGCCTAGAGCTACACCCTGGCCCTATTTTCATTATTGATAGGTCACCTTGTGCTCAGCATCGATCAGTATCATGGGTCTTTGACTAAGTGGTTTCCCTTGTGTTCGACATCATCTTACATTATCACACATTGGGATTCGTGCAGTACCTTGGTTTCCATTTGACCCTATTGGTGGATACCTCGCCTTTGTGTCAGCTTTCATTATTGGTTGGTTCAGAGGGTTTCTGCTATGCGCTAGCCACATCTTGTGTATGTCGGAAACGTACTTCGGTCGGGTTACTACATCTTGTTCATCTGATTCCTTCCACATTATTGGCCTACGGGTTACACTCACGATAGATTGATGGAGGATGCCTTAATGCCTTCCTTTTGGCAGATCTTTCCCTATCGACTTCGACTCATTGCTCCGGGGCAAAGATCTAGAGTCCATTTTGCAGTACCTTGGGGTTTGCAGTCATTAGTGGCAGATCCTTCACTATTGACAGTGGGAAACCATCATTGTCTCATGATCGATAGATTCTTACAGGTGTTCGACTCCAGCTCATATATTCACACTCGTTGGATTGTACTAGGTACATTGACACTCATTATCATTATCGATGAGTAGTCTCACGTTTGTTAACGGTATATATCAATGACCGGTATTCAAACGATTTCTCACATGGTCGACTTCAGATCATTTATTCACATGTTGTAGAAATGTACCACGGTGGTCAGTGAAGACCTTAGGTTGTATCAGCATTCATTGGTTCACTTGACAGTTGCTCCTGTTGCTGCTAGTTGATACCACTTCACCTTATATGTTGCAGTCATTCATGGCGACATTTTATATGTTGGCACTTGAGTTTGTAGTGTGGTACCATCTTATTCCATCATGTTCATTTGGTACCTTTTGGGATCAGTCTTTGATATCAGTGATCCGCTTCATCCTTCAGCATCATTGACATTATTATATGTGACATTCAGATATGTACTTGTTCGATCATGATCAGATGATCCATTATGTATTTTCCAGTCATTTATACTTGTATACTTAGTGGATCTGCTTGTACTTGATATGTGAACATGCTTTGCTTTCTCTGAGCATGGGTATGCCCGCCTCAGACAGTGTTTCTTTCTAATCTCCTTTTGTGGCTTGGGAGGCTGAATTCTGGTGAATTATTCCTCGGTTTTTGGCAGATTTCCTTTCCATGAACTTGCTTAATATATTTTGGCCATCATGTACCCCTTCTGACCTCATATATTAGGGGGCATCTATTATAGCTCCAAATCTCACTATTATAGTTTGTGATGCTGCACTCATGGCCTAGGGCAACCCCTCCTTCCAGATCTGGTCCTAGATTTAAAAAACAATGTTTTATTCCTTGTACGCGACATTGCCCTAAGTTAAACGCGTGTATACGCGGGTCCATATATACCCAACTCGCGTATATGTATTAAAACACTTAAAAAAATATAAAACTCCTTATTTTCAGGCAAAGATCGCGGGTTTTACCTGCTGATCACCTGTTAGTGCCCGTGGCCCAACTATTCCCAACCAATTCCTAACTAAAAAACTACTTTGGGATTGGTATAAAAAGACATCAAAGGGAAGGCCTAAGGGAGGAGAGAAGAAAGAGAAAGGTTATTATACTGAGATTTTCCCCCTGACCAGGTCTGAAGACCCTTGTGCCTTCTACACTTCCCCCATTTGTATAGGAAACCCTTGTGTCCTTGTGATTTGATGTTCATCCACTAGTTATGGCATCATGGAGTGAGTCTTGGAAGGAGATATGCTAGAGGTTTGAGGCGGGACGAATCCGGAAGGAAGCTTTGCTTGGAGCCTGCGAAAGGTTACTCAGGTGATATTACTCCTTTTGTACATTCTATTTGTTTATAATAAAGAAACACATCTTGGTTCCCGATATGCTTCTTCTTTATGTTTATGATGTTCATGTTTGAATTTCATGTATGAATGGTTGTTTAAAGTTCATAACTAACTTCCTTCTTTTATAACATAAAGATGATTTCTATATAAGTCTTTGTCCATATACTGCTATATTCTTTGGAATTGGTTGTTTTTCCAGACAAAGGAGCGAAAGGGACTTGAAGAATGGTTTGGACCCTTGAGGAACTTCTCGAACGTAGGACCTGAGATACGTCCTTCTTACTTTAGAATTTGCTTTTGATAGCATAATGGCTGTGTGTGTGTGTGTTTCTCTGTTTAGACAACTTTCAGTCTGCTAGGGTTTCCACCCAAAAGCCCTAGGGGATCAAATCCCTCAACGGAATTGGCGACTCCGCTGGGGACAACACTCTTGTTGTTCCTAGTTTGGGTGTTTGTCAAGCCAATCAGGGCTCAGTTGCTTGTTGGCTGTTACTGTCTGGTCTGTTATTGACTTCTGAATTTTGCCAGTTTCTTCAGCTTGTTTTAAATTTTTCTTGAAAACTTTCATATACGCTATTTTCCTTAGTTACAAAAGCATATAAACACTTGTTTCCTGAAGTAAACCCACATATACGTAGGTTTCCTCGGGCACAATCGCGTATACACACAATCTGCACTAAGTACAGTCGCGTATATCTTACAACTTTCAAGATTTATAAATTTTTGTGTCTCTGAAGTTTGTCTGGTGTTTTGAGTCAGTTTGAAACAGTCATTTTTGCCAGTATCAATTGTCTGTGTTACAACAAGCGTCTTACTCCAATTTCTCTCTGATTATAAGGAGTGTTGGTCTTGTTTTGTGTTTGCAAGCATCATCATCTTTTTGGTAAAAGCACGAAAGATTTCTTGATTGGAATCTTGGCTGCCCTGAGTTATCAGAGTAGAAAGATTGTTATCAATCTTTGTGTTGAACTTTGCTTTTTGGTGACTTTTTGTTTGCTTAACAAAATCACTTTTTATGACCATCTACTTCTTTGTTTCATCAAACTTGTCAATTGATGCTTTCTTGAAATTGTCTTTTTGATCTTTTTTGGTCTTTGTTACCAAAGCTTTCATTGCTGCTTTCGGTTGTTAAAAAGCCTCTTTAAACACATTTGTTTTTGTTGAATTTTCATTCATTGTATGGTGTCAACTTGCAAAAGTGTTTCTTGCTTATTGTTTCAATCGTAAAGTTTCAGTTTGTTGAGAGCATTTTCGAAAAGACTTTTTTGATTGCTACTTTGAAGAGAACTTCTTGAAAAGTTTTGTTTTGCTTTCTTGAACTTGCTTTTCATTTGGTTTCCTTTTGGTGAGTGAAAGTGCTTTATGTTTAGCTTGAGTTTTGTTTTTAGTATTTAGATGAAATGAATGGTAGCATCTCATATTCAATCTAGATATTGTAAGTGGCAAAAGAAAATTTGATGAACAAAGCAACTTTCATTTCTTGTTTGTAGAGTTGTTTTCAATCTTGCATCAAGCATTTAGTTGTTGCATTAGGATAGATTTGCATCTCTTTAGGCATAAATAGTTTTGTTTACTTTTGAGTGTGAAGTGTGAATTAAAGAAAAGAAAAGAAAAAGTTTGTTTCATTAGAAGTTTCCTTTCGAACCCTATAGAAATTAACTCTTCATCGAAAAACAATGACAAAGTACACATGCATATAGTTAGGTTTTATTAATTTCTTTTGCGTCGAAAAAACACCACTAGTTTCACTTCCATCATCCTTTGACTTAAAGAACAACTCTTAAAATCAAGTGCTAACTAAAATTAACTAGAAATTTTTTGCTTTTAAGTTAAATACACAAACAAGTTTTAGGATTTTAGGGCCTTGGATTAGGCGAGTGGAGAGTTTAACTCTCCAAGGCCATATTAAACGTCAAACATAGGAGTCTGGATTAACGAGAGAAAATCCAATAGCGTTAGGAAGACCAGGAAAGCTCCTAGATCTGGGAGTTAAGCACGAGGGTCTGTTGAAGACAGGGAAGAGAGATACCCCCTCTCCTACTTGTCTGAACTTACCTCACGACTGTTCCGCCCGGCTTCTGCGACGAGTTGGTATCCATAGTTGCTTCTCCTAGGGAACTACATAGGTGGCTGCGGAGGGGAATCCCGTGGCACCTAAGGTTGACGTTGTATCACTTTCAATGGTACTACTGGAGGGCACCCTTGCGAAGCTTGGGGGCCTGCACCGGCGTAGGCTGTTGTTAGGAGGTCAGCGTAACTTCCTCTGATACCTTCGTTGATAGGCCTAGGCCCTCATCATCACAGACTATCTTCAGAAGGCCCCTTATTTTTCACTTTCTCGTATTTTGGTGTCCGGTCCTAATCACCCGGAGTGGAAAAACTTGGAAGTTGTTTGACTGACTGTATCTTTAGGGACTTTATAGTGGGTGCTCTATGCTCTTAGTTGGCCTAGCTTTAAATTTTTTTGAGCCTTTAGTTAGATCTTAAATAAGAAATTCAAAGTGGCTGACCGATCTTCTAGACGGTCTTGAAGACTTCGTGGTCTTTCACCACTGAGTTTATAGGCTTCTCCAAGAATGTGCAGAGGTAATAATACAGATGGGTTCCGTCCCACGACAATTGACGCATCGGGGATTGATCCTCCCCTCGGGGGCATTAGTATTGAAGCAAGGCCTGGTACTTCCGTGGAACAAGAGAGGAACACTCCAGTTCTTTCTCAAGTTCTCTTACAAACGGAGGATAATATTGAGGTAGAAGAACTTCCAGAGTCATCAGCGGCTTCGAATTCTCCCCTACCATCCAGTCATCCACACGTATTGCAATACGTTGGGACTCCGATGCATAGACCGTCAAGTCCAAGTTACGCTACGTGCTTACCTTCGATGACCACTACTGGAAGCATGGCTTCTACAAGTGCTACGACTGTACAGACTCCTATATCTGTACAAGGGGGTGGAACTATTTCCATCCCCTTTGTCTCTTTATTTGGATCTTTTGCTAGCACATCTTTTGTTGGGTCTACCTCCATTCCGTCCACGAGTGGAAATTCCCAAACCAATGCTTTTGGTTCTGGATTCTTCCCATTTGGCGCCCATTCACAGGGCATTCCTTCAGCTTCGTTCGGGGTCTATGATGAGTGGGTCGGCTTCGTTCCAAGTTTTTCCATTCGGAAGTGGTCATATACCACATTCCAACCCTACGATAGGATCTATGCTTTTTTCTTCGGTAGGACAAAGCAACAATCCTTTCCAAGGTTTGAATAACCTCGGGCTTAGTAGTGTTGGAACTAGGAATCCATTCTTTGGCCAATATGGGAATAGGCCGTATACCACGGTGAGTTCATTCCAAAGTATTCCTCCCATAGCTTCGACTTGGAATCCATATCAGGGGTTGTCAACTCCTTACAATCCTTTAGGAGGAAACTTTGCTGGGTATGGTGGATATATGGCCAGAGTTGGTCAAACTCTGAGTTTTGCTAGGTCACGAGGCTTGCCTTCTGGCTCAGTGGGTTCTACTGGTTACTTTGAGCAGCCTAGTGCCTTTCAAAATCCAGGCCAATCTTTTCAGAGCTTCGAGAGTGCCGCCCAATCAGGGTGGAATCCCCAAGCTCCTCCTAGACTTTCGTTTCTGGCAACGTTGAACTTGCCAGACCTCACTAAGTTAACTAACGACCCAATCAAGTACAATCCAGCCTGGCCTCCAATCCCAACTAAACTCCCTTCAGATATTCCAAAATTCAAGGGGAAGAGTGGTGAGGATCTGGGCGACCACGTAACCACATTCCACTTATGGTGCTCATCGAACTCCCTGATCGACAACTCGGTTAGGTTGAGATTATTTCAACGCACCTTGACTGGTAATGTGGCTAAGTGGTATATAGAGTTGGCTGGGGGAAGCTTTACGTCATTCGCCGACTTAGCCAATATTTTCTTGAACCATTTTCAGTTGCTCGTCTGGTATGATGCCGAAATCGAACTACTGGCCACTTTTCGTCAAGATAGGGAAACTCACATTTCTGATCACATTTAGGAATGGAGACAGAGAAAGAGGCTCATTAAAGCCGATATCCCTCCAGAGTACTGTCTCGAGTGGTTTTTGAAGTCTTTGATACCTGAGATCTCCAAAGATGTCTCCATGTTTGGGGTCTATTCTGAGGAGCAAGCCATTTTTAGGGCCCAACAATTAGAATTGATCTAATATTAGTCTAGGATCCTACAAAAGTACTTTCCAGATGCTCCTGGGTCTAAGGTTGACATAGCTAAGCCGAAGCCAGGTCCCCACGCGAATGGTATTGTTGGGTCAGTAGACACAAATACGGTGAACTTGTTCAGTCAATTGCAGCAGTTGTCTTTACAAACTGCTTCTAACAACCAAGTCACATCGTCTAACCCTTCCGCTTCCCAAACTTCTTCGATTAATGTCGTCCAATCTGATAACCCCAAAGGAAGTCAAAATTCCAACGGGAAAAAGAAAGGACGAGGTAAGAAAAAGAACCAAGATGGGAAGCCTGATGCAAATAAATCCAGCAATAATGCTGGTGGAGGTAGAAATGAGTCGAAAAAGAAAGTTAAGTTTCCATGCAAGTTGTGCGGTGGAGACCATTTAACTCATATTTGCCCCAAGATTTAAGACGCTCAGCGCTTGTTAGGGTAGCAAGGGACTTCTAGTTCCCAAGCTGTGTTAACCAACCCTTTTCCCCAAGGGCAACAACTTCTGGCTGGCGCGAGTTCAAACCCTGGAACCTCTGCAGGGGCCAACCAGGAAGGGGAAAAATCATTGAATGTTTTCATGATGGGTTCTAATGTCCATGTGGCTACTTGGTCACGTGATTATGGTGAAGCCGAAACTTCCAAGGACAAGGCTGTTCTCGGAAGTACTTATCTTCATATCGAGCGACCCCCTGTCGAGACTATACCACGGATAACGAAAGGTTCCGCTAAATGCGCGACTATTAATCCTAATGCTAGGGCCGCCCAGAATTACTCCATTGTGGAGGATCTGGCTCAGAGTCCATGCGCCATGTCTGCTTTAGAGGTTCTCCAGTCATGTCCGGCTCAGAGAAGTGCTTTACTTTTCGCAATTGGGGCAGTCGATCCAACTAATTCTTTAGTGCTCACTTTCGACATGTTAAATGTCAAAAAGCGACTCCCTCATCACATGGCTTTTCAAATAAAGTCTACATACCGAAAAATTAACATTTTTCGAACCGTTATTGATGAAGGGGCTTCCACGTGCGTCGTGTCGATGTCATGTTGGAAGGCTATTGGGTCACCTTCGGCCATTCCTTCACCTACCATTTTGATAGCATTCGATAGCCATTCTCATAAGCCGCATGGGATTATCCCGGCCTTTCCTATATGTGTTGGGGGAAGGTCATTAATATTGAAGTAGAAGTCATAGATGCTAACCTATATTATAATCTCTTCCTAGGAAGGAACTGGGTATACGAAATGGACGCCGTTGTTTCGACTCTGTTTCATGTCATTTGCTTTCCACATGAGGGGAAAATCGTAAAGGTTGATCAATTGGATTATTGTCCAGTTGATCCTCAAGCAACTTCCAACTCTACTATTCCTTTTGTGGATAACCCTCGTCCGCCTACTGAGAATCTAGGAGTAGGGATTTATTCCTTGTTGATGGGTACTTTTGAGTTTCCCTCTCCTATCGCTAAAATCAATGCCATTTCATCATCTAGGGAGTTTTCTCGAGATGGGTTCTTTCCAACTCGTTATTTTTCAAACCCTTGGACCTTGCCTTCACCTACGACCACATTAGTTGAAGGACAAGAGAATGGAATGGC
>APFE030415223.1:10574-21654 GCA_000404065.3 Pinus taeda
CCATAATAGTCCAACTACAATAACAACATATGCATGAAAGCATGCTGGCTCTGTTATTATTATTATAAGTGAAAGTTCCATCCATACATACAGCATTGACAACCACTAGCGCCAGTAGTGGAACATTACAGTCAAGAACACCTGCTCCTCCAAATAAGTATACTTTCTCTATACCATGGAGAAGCAAAGGCTCATCACAACACTCCCAAGCCTTTTCTAAGTCTAAGTCTAGCTAAAAGCTTGGCTACCAAAATCCTCTTCAGAGAGTTATGAAGTTCTATTTATAACAAAGGGTGGGGTGACCCTTGACATTCCCCTTTGTAACTCTTTGACTACCCTCATGACTCTTCAACTTATTTACAAATAACTCATTACATTACATAATGATTGTTCACATTCCACTAGTGACATTGGAATTTCACTTACAACATATTTACAAATAATATATATTTTCCACATGTACCCATGTGAGACAAAATAGGCTAGAGACAACCTAACAAGACAAAACTCTATGAGTCTGAAGTTTGGGGAAAGAATAACTCAACAATCTCCACTTGATGCTTATTGGTCACATACTGATGCCAAGCTTGGTACTGTGCGATGATGTCCCCAAACTTCTTGATGGTGTCTTTCTAATAGCAAACTCTTGCCGCCATAACTTCTAGGTATATGGTCTTGGAACCTTTATGAAACTCATCTTGAAGCATGTGAAACATGGTATTGACCATGATAGGACCACCAATGTACTTATGCATGTTTTGTGTGCTCAACTCCAAGTCATCGCTAGTGGCTTCTCGCCTTAGCTGCTCCATGTAACTGTCGATCTCTAGCCAGACTTGGTTCTTATGCTTAGGCTCGGTGAAGGAACCAATTGACAGTATCCTGTGCATTCTCACCATGACATCCAAAATCTTATACAATCGTGCATATGAAGCCTGTATGTTGCTGACGAACGAGGCGATTTGTTCATAGTTTTGGATCAACATACAAACCTTTGCTTTGTCAAGCTCTGGCGATAGTTTCATCATCTTTTTCAAGTAAAGAGGGGCGCCTTTGTATTGCATTGTCCACTCTTGCACATGGGTGATGGCAGCATGTATGTCCCTAAGAGTTTGAACCAACTTTTTTCTATGTTGCTGTAAGCCCTGCACATGGACAATCACCTTATACATGGTGATGAATCTGTCATAGAGCTTCCATATGGTAGTCTTAAGTGTTGACTTCAACAAGTATAGATTTCCTCATCTCTTCCATTGCGGAACTTGCGCTTTGCTCTTTGGATTGATATGCCTCTTGTCTAGCTGCCTGCAAGTTCTTTTCCATTTGTTCATTCACAGCTAACAAGAACTTAACATTTTAGCTCATGACTCCTGCATAAGCCAAAGTGGCATCGACAATGGAAACTAGATGCTTTCTGACATATGACATTATCACCCTTTCCTTTAGATGCCGACTGTTCCGACTCTTCAAACTATATGGGTGTTGTTTTCTCTATCATCACACCTTGCCTTTCTTCTTCCTCCTATTTCTGCTTCTCTTCCTTTTCTCTCCTCCTTAGCTCCTGCTCTTCCTTCAACTTCTTATCCATTTCCTTTTATGCTTCCTCTAACCTTTTCTTTTCTTCCTTCTCTCTTCTCTCTTTAGCCACTGCTCCCTCTTTGCCTCCGCTTCCAAAGCTGATTTCTCAATGATAGGATCTACTCTCATCTTGTAGCTTTGCTCAGCCTCTGGGTTCTCGACAATCTTTCTCTTTCCCTTGTCCTGCACCAAATTTCTACTTATTGTTGTTGTTGTTTTTGCTTCATGTGTTTTTGCTGCATGCAAGGAAGCCTTCCAAACTGTGGCTATACTGACCAAATTGTGCAACTTGGAGTTATTGCAATAATATCTCCAAGGGTCCTCCTCGTGTCGGTGGAATGTCCTATGGATCCATGGGTAGTACACCTTCGCACAATGGTTCTTAAAAATACCACGGGGATCATATGGATTGAAGTCTTTGGTGCCAAACTCAAACTTCACTATTTCCTTAGCTTCGACATTAATATCTTTTAAGCTCTTAATCTTGTACAATCCAATCCCCAAAGGAAGCACGGGCCATGGTGCCTTCTTATTCTTGTGAAATCCTGATGATAACCTTGTGGAGAGGGGATGTGAGACCTCTTACATGACTAGATTGTCTGTGGCATACCTTGGTAGATCATGCAGAGGCTTCTCTCCACCAAACACTTTGATGAAGGTGCCACTGGGTGAGGCATACCAATATGCAATGTTAAGTATCGCCTCCATCGCTTCTTGGGACATGCAAGGTGGATCATGATTAAAGATCAACTTGTACAATGGGATGATGAAATGGTCATTTAGCCTCACCATAACTCCTCGGTAGGTGCAGTAAAAAAGAAACTTGCAATAAATGTTGACCACTGTCTCTTTCAGTGTCCATGTCCAACTCATACCAGGAAATTGATGCTGGGCAAAGATTGTATCAAGTAAATATGCTGATATGTAGAATCTCACTTGCTCGTCGTTGGGTAGATTCTAGGTGTTAGTCACATGGATTTTCAACTGAAGAAATAAAAAATATGACCAGTTGAATGGCCTTCTATCATTCACCAATTGGTCCAACACAACCACCCAACGTTCTAGAAAGGTCTTCCTGCTCTCTTGACCGTATAATCGGTACACAAAGATGATTAAGAACTGGTAGGCCTGCCTGAGAGACTTTATCTTGTAAACATGAATAGGTGTTTCTCTTAACTTTGACGGCTCCTTCACCTAGCGCTTGACAATATCTCTGGTGTTCACAAAGCTGTGGGTGACATAGAAAAGTGTGTCCATGAAGTTCACCAACTGAGGTAAATGATACATCTACTAATAGTTCCACGCCCTATAGGTGGAAATCTCTAACCCACTAGCACTACTCAATGCCATAGTCTTTGGATCTATGTGTGAGACAATCCAGTGGATGATGTTTGTACATGGCAAGGCAGGGTACCTGCATGCAACCTTGTATAAGCCTGATTGCTGGATACATATATAAACATGCCGGTCCTCTAAGTCTTCCTTGAATTCCTCTGCAAAGGTATCCTTGATTTGCTGCCATGTCAACTTCATACCCTTCTCGATGAAAAACTAAGTGTATTTTTAAAATGGAAAATTCACTGACGCCTACTCAATTGCTTCCCCAATGCTACTCTCAATAGTATCCTTTGATGCATCTCTCTTGGAAGCCATGTTAACTGAAACTACTAGAGAGTTGCTCGACAACTGCTGTACCTGGAGACAAAGAGGACACTCATGGCATGAAAATGTTAGCTTGAAATCAAAAGCACTTCAAGAACAAACCCAACAACAAATTAGGCAATTTCTGGGAGGGATTTCACAATTATGGCTCATAGAGGTGACTGGATGCCAGTTGGAACTATGCATTGCACAATCTCAATAGTCAGTGTGGGGGTCTTGCTGACTGGAACTACGCAATGCATAGTTAAATTTGGGAACAACCTAGGAGAGACTACACATTGCACAATCTTAGTGGCCAAGGATTGGGGATGGCTCCTAGAATTTCACACTGCGCAGTTGGAGCTAGGCCTAGGAAGCCTCTGCGCAATTCCACAAGCCAAGGCTGAGGCCTTGAGCTCCAAAAATGGACAGTGCATGCTGTGAAAGAAAGATCTAGATCAAGGAAGCCCAAATATGCCCAAGGGGAGTGAGAAATCAAACAGATTTGAAGGATAGTGATATGTTGGGTGCATATTTAAGTGAATGATGATGCATGCGAGTGAAAAAGTGTAGGAATCAATCAAACTGAAGGAAAACAAAGCATGTGGAGAGAGTCGCTGCACCGATGACCTTTCTTGCCAAAAATGGGTGATGCATGCAACACTTAGGAAAGGCAATGAAAAACTTAAAAAAAAACTTCTACAAGCTAAAAAATGCCAACGATTGTTCAACAAAATGAGTGAAACAACACTCTCACTAGAAAAGAAAAATTTCTGTGGAAAAGAAACTACAATCACACCGAAGGTTCCTTGATCTCCTCGGGAATGCCAAAGCTCCAAGATCAAATGTGAAAATGAGATCTGGCTGCATCAATTAAATAGATTTGGTCAATTTAGGGTTTTTGACACTAAGGCCAAAAATCAAGGAAAAAGTGACACTTGGCGACAATTTCCAAAATAACTCAAGTGTCTCCTCTGGGCTGCTAAAAATAGATCCCTATTTTCTAGGGATGCTTTTTCGCTTGTTTTCTTTTGGCTTTTTGGGGAAAAATATTCCATGCATTTCCTGGAGAGATTGGGAAGTTCTAGGAAGGGCTGGGAAACTCACTGGCTCATGCACTGAGCAACTTCTGAGGGAGAAGCTTCTATGCAATTTTTGGGTTGAGTGGCTCTGAGCTGCCTCTCATGCTCTGCGCAGATCCCAGTTGAAGGTTTGATTTCAACTGGTCGTGCATAATTTTGGAGCTGAAGCTCATTGATAACTTGGAATGCACCATTCCCAAGAGCAAGGTAAGTTTCCCTCAAGGATTGCACAATTCACTAAGGCAAGCCTGGAACCGGGTTGAAACCAAGTCAAGAGATCAACTTGTGGGTTAGACAGTAAAGCAAGTAGGAAAACATAAGCCAAAATGCAAAGTATGAAGCTCAATCAAAGCACAAGTACCCGAGTTAGTGCGGGATCTGCTGTGATTTAGGAGGGAGGCTTCAAAATGATGCATAGGCAAAATTTTGGAGGGTGGTTGTAGATGATACAACACCAAAGAGAAATATCAATTTTATTCATTTTGAAAAAATTACATATTGTAGATGCTAAAAAGCATATGCATAAAATAACAAATCCTCGTGACCAAGATCAATAAAAGCTCATCAAAGAGTTACCCTATTCTACTCTTTCCTACCTTTTTTTTTTTCCACTTTACACCATGCACTAGAGTTGGGTGTGGATGATATAATTTTCATTTGATTCTGTTTTACATTTGACAAGATTTCTTTGTCAGAATCTAAACATTCTGATGCATGAGTTCATTCTTCTATTTTATATTATATTAGCATCTTCATAAAAATATTCTTCATTTGCATCGATAACTCCTTCAACTACATCCCAAATGGCGTTGGCTTTTGGAATTGGATCGTTACCTTCTTCTAGCATTTGTTCTCCCTCTTTATCTTCCTCATCATCTATATAAGAAATCTAGCCACTAGGAGAAGGGGGAGGATTCCTATTACAAAACAACCTATAAAGCCTTTTAGATGATGATTTCCCCCCATATTGTTCTTGAGGTTAGTGATGTCATTTGTAAGGTTCCTTACCAATCTATGCAATCTTTCCATATCAAAAGCATCATTGCAATTCTTATCTTATTTGAAATTACATTTTTTGTAAGAGGAGAAAACTTTTCCGTTTCAACAAGTGCCTTTGTAGCAGTACTTAACATTTTCTTCTCGACCTTCACAACTTCTTGCATTACTTCTGTTAAAACTATTTTATCATCCCTTTTCACAAATATTGCAATGGAAGTTAGCAATGCGGTAGTGTAAAATCCAATTTGAACAACTGTAACACATTTGAAAGTTTTAAGAATTTTATTTAAGGAAACAAACATTTGGTTGAAATATTTATTTTTTTCCTTATTATGCATTTTGATCCTTGATAATTCCATGTCTAAGGTTGCAACAATTTTTTCATCACCATATTTTTTATTGAAGATGTCTTCAAACTCATCCCAGCTATGAATTGAATGATCAGGTAATGCAAAATACCAAGTTGAGGCCTTTCCCTCAAATGTGAAAGGGAATAATATGCAAACAAAATCCTCATTTTATATACCCATAAGATTACATGCTAACATGAACTATATAATGTGGTCTTCAAGAGCTTCTCTGTAACTCGGATTGAATTTAGGGAGAAATTTCTCAGGATGTTTAGGTAAATCATGTTGAACTCCTGGGATGTTTACTGCACTCAGTGATAACCAAGGTCTTCGTATTTTTGTCCACCAACTCTAGCCATGACTTGAGGTGGTGTAAGTGTTTTGGAAGGGGTTGAAGAGTGAGAAGGTAGTGGTTGATAGGTAGGACTTTCATGCGATGAAGCAAATTAGTTGTTTCTTCTTCCAATATGGACTCTTCTATTTTTGGTTCAATTTGAGAATGCTTGCCTTTAGTGGGCAAGGGGAATTCTAATGGTTTTCATCAAATTTGCTTACTATGAGCCCTTGTAATAATTCTAAATGGGGGAACAAAGGAACTATCTTGGTGTGAACCAACTAATTGAGAAGAGCTTTATCCAAAAAAATGTTAAATTTGTTTTCTGATATTTTGTATTTCATGATATGCTTTAACTGAATAATCAAATCATAGGGTTTGATCTATGTGGGATTATTAAATTTGATTCACGGGTTGAAGTGATGATGATCTTAGTGAATGAATCTTGGTTATGGGAATTTATTGTGCCATTCATCATTAGATGGCCCTCCCTCTAGCACCAAAACTTGATGCTTGGAGTATACCAAGCCAACAATCGAAGAAATCACACAATCAAGGTCCCAATTATACCTATACTCATTTGGTATGGTGACCCTCACTGATATATGGGCCCAATTTCCACTCAAAGAATTTGGTCCTGAAAAGGATATTTTCTTGGAGATTATGCTAACATGTGATAAATGTAGGAAAATAATGTTAGTGAATATGATGAAAGTTGGCAAAACTATCTATTCTAACTATCAATTATCTATCATGGGAGTTATCTAATATAATGTATGAATGAGTTGATTCTGAAACAAGTCGATAAATAAATCATCAAACTATAACAATGTTTAGATATGATTGTAGACAATATGTAGAACAAATATATAGTTAAATGGAACTAAATATAGCTACAATATTCACACATGAACATTTTACTTAATCAATTATAAAGGTTTTGAACAAATTAGTGAATAGCAATAGTACAAACACTAATTATATACACAGATGAAAATATTAATAAATTAAGCAATAGGAATGTGATTTCATAATATCAAGAAACAAACTAGGTAAAATACCACATTAGCTCCAAGCAATGACAAAATGGAAATCTTTGTTGGCTCCTTATCTTTCTTGAAAATAAATCATTACAACAGTGCAAAAGCATATTCCTTTAAAAATCCATAACCCTTAGCAAGTTCATGGCGATCTCTTTAAATTATATTACAAAATATCCAAACAAATAAAGTGTATAATTTCGTTACAACCAAAATGATTTGGAAAACAGAAAATATAAAATGAAGGATAGGTCTGTGGAAAATTTGAGCAGAGAAGGTAAATCATTTTTAGAATGTGGATAATCGGAAAGCTTCCATGTGCGGTTTCTATTATGAGTGTACTTTTAGAATGTGAGAGATTAGGCTTGGTGGATCCCAATGGATGTTGATATGGCATTCAAAGACTTGATTCTCCAAATATGGCAACTCCTGTAAGATTCTAGAAGCAATTTTCTTGGTCAAAGGATGGTAACTTTGTGGCTTGACCAAGAACCTAGAGACAACCTCAAGGTGTACCTTTCCCAACTTCTCGATTTGTTTATGAAAATATAGCTTACACCTTTTCACATCAATGATGAGTTCCTCTACCTTGGTGGATTCATCTATGAATGGGGCACGAAGCAAATCAACCTCTTTGAATATTTGAATAGTTGCATCAATAAGGGAGGTGTGAGACTGTTTCGCATTCTTCACTAAATATTTTAAGCTCTGTAAATTTGCCTTTCCACTTTTTAAGGCAACTTTTCCTTTCAGTTTATCAACATTTGAGATTTCTAGTAGGCTACATGGAGGAGTCTTGGCCATACCTTGCTAATACATTAGTTGAGGAAGGAGTTCTTTAGCTTGACTAAGTTTTGCAACATTGTTTGCAATATCATTGAAGTATTTTTTGATTAAGCTCTATTGTGTCTAAAATAACTCAGATTCTTGCAAAACTTCTCTTGTGCTTTCAAAGAGAGGTTCCTTATTGATTTACAAAGCCTCCTCCTTTAATTTCTTGAGACCAACCATATTAATGTTGAGTTTATTGACCTAAAGTTGTAACTCTCCAATTTGTACATATTTTCTCTATTATGAAGTAATGATAAAATTGTTTCACTTTGGATAGCTCAACCTTCAATTGTTGTTCTAATTCGTTCATCTGTTGAGCATGTTTTTGTTGGCTTTTAGAGGCATTCAATCACACTTGTTCTTTAACTAATCATCCTTTTGATAGATTTTCTCTTCTAATTGCAACACCTTTTCATGCTTCTTTAAAGTAAATTTCCTTAATTTGTTGACTGACCAAATATTTGTTGTCGTAAAAGCTCCAAATAAATTTGATAATTTCCCTACAAATTGTTCATCATCATGTTTGGAACCATCCCAAATTAATGTTTTCTATGGTGGAGGCCCTTCCACTCGATCAAATTTTATTTTCTAGTTTTACCCTTAAAAATTACCCTCTTTTTAGGGCTGAAGAAGTAACTAGTGTGAGTAACTTCCTCCATATCAATTTGTGACAAAGAATTTACCATAATAGTGTTGTAGGGTACATTTGTAGGTACAAAAGCCAACTGATTTTTAGATAGAACTCCCAAGGTAATGATGCTTGTTTCCTTCTCTATATGTGTGCTTTTGTGAGGAGATTTCAATTCTGGTTATGTCTGTTGTATAGGTAAGACTATGCTAGGAATAGTGGTAGAGGGACTAGGAGGCACTTATTCTTTTGCTAGAGGCTTAACTTCTTTGGTTTTTTGTGCTTGAATTTTCTTTAATTGGTTTTTTGACCATGATACATGTCATAACCAAAACTAGAATAGAGACTATTCCCATCACCTCTCCTATCTGACGTATCCAAGAACCTGCCATCTATGATCGTGTCATCCCTATCCAACCTGTGTCCACCATGACACCTATTGCCATATGCCCCATTAGTCCTATCCTCCTGCCTATGGATGATCCTAAGCGATCCCTGTCTCTGCAATTCTGACAAACTCTGAAGGATTATTGGCTTAACTTATGCTTATTTCTCCGGTGCTTGAATGATTATGTCATTATCTACTTTGTAACTCCTTATTTCTACCTTCAAACTTGTCAATGTGTTTGGTAAGTCAGAAGTGTTCCCACCACCATGTTTCTCATTTGATCCATAAGGAGAGTCTCATGAATTGTAGTCTACTATCTTTCTAGTCGTCTTTGATCTTCTTCCTGCAAGTATACCATGTCAACTTAAACCAAAACATAACATTATCAACATACCTCAGTATAGTTTAGGGGAGGATATCTCATCTGCAAGATCAACCATATTAGCGCAATACATGTATAAACATAATCATATCAGTACATTGTTGGCATTATGGCTCAGGTTTGGAGCTATGGCACAGGTGTTCTCCTTGATGGCAACCTTCTTTGGTATCAGATCTCAGTTCAGGCACTCAGAAAGTGGAAAAAGACATATACGCAGGTTCATCTAGATGAAGGCACGTATACACGCAGGTTATACATTACAAAAGCGTGTATATGTTGGGGATCATTCTTTTGGTCCATGGAAGTTAGATCTTGGAACTTGAACCTATGTTTTGGACCATGGTGTCTCGTAAGATGTGTTGATCCCTAGTTTTGGGTTCATGGTATTGAAATGTTATGGTTTTGGACCATGGTATTGGGGAAGGCCTAAGGCTATAAAAGAGGAAGGAGATCTTGTGACAAATTACCATTTGAATTATTATTGAAGATCTGATAAAGTGCTAGAGCTGGTATATTGGGTGGTGATGCAGATCTGGATCTGAAGGAAGGAGGAACCTTAGCGCAAAATGAAGGATAAGTTCTATTCATGGGTCATAATATTTAAGCTTGAATAACAGTATCTTTGTATGATTATGATCTGCTAGATGTGGCGCTTGTTTGATCTATAAGTCTGATAATCTGGGTTAACTAGTCTGGAAGAGTGTGTTGTCCTTTATAGATCTGTACGCAGGTTCAGTGAAGCGAAGGCGCGTATACATGCAGTTTAGGTGAAGTAAAGGCGCGTATACGCAGGTTGTTCCATATGCAGATGCGTATGCACGCAAGTTGCATACTGTTGAAATTGCGTAGATGCTTTAAGTTGTGATCTAGCTGTTTTTGCTTATTACTGCTGTGTTCTGGGTTCTGTTGTGTGGTTTCTGGTGCTGTGTTTTGGGTACAGCTGGCAGAGAAGTATCTACTTGATTTCAGATCTAGTTGGTGAAAAGGAGTTTGGTTGATGAAGATTTTCTTGATGATTGTTTGATATTCATGGATCCAGTCTGAAAATTGATGAAACGTGGTCCCTGGAAGAAAGAGAAGGTTGTAGCCTTCTGTAGGCCGGCACCTATGTACTAGTATCTTGGCTAGTGCAAGAGCTAAGGGGGTTGTAGCTCCCTTTCAGGAGAAGCTGGAAAACGAGAGAGAGTTGTAGCTCTCTGCAGGTTGCAGCCTGCGTACTGATAAATGACTGCACTAGTACATTGTAAATAGAAGTTTCTAATTTAAAGAAAGATAGAGACGAATTGCAGCAGGTGGTTTTCACCCACATTGGGTTTCCACCTTATATCTGGTGTTCTTGTGTGATTGTCTTTCTGCTTTGTTTTACTGTCTCTGGTTACTGGTTATTTGATGTTGCATCTCAAATTAACAAACATCATCTGAAAGTTTAAGTAGATTAAAAGTTTGCTCTGTATACGCGGTTTTACTTCTAAATAGTTGCGTATGTACACGGGTTGAATTAACTGAAGTAGCGTATACAATTTGATTTTTGAAAAGGATTATTTGATGTAATAATACTGATTCACCCCCCCTCTCAGTATTATTTCCAACAATTGGTATCAGAGCAGGTCCTTTTGAAGAAGCTTGATCGCTTGAAGGAAGATCTTTCATCATGAGCAACTACGAGAGGGAAGCATCAATCAGTCCACCAGTTTTTGATGGGACAAACTTCGTATATTGGAAGGTGAGAGTCACTGCCTATCTTCAATCTCTGGGTACTGAAGTATGGGATATCATCGATACAGGGTATACTTTTCCAGCATCAACTCCCACAGATCTGGCTGAGAA
>APFE030415225.1:650-20285 GCA_000404065.3 Pinus taeda
GCACCATAATAACCATAAAAGGGACCAGGAAGAGGAAAATGCCCAGAAATATAGCCAGGTCCATGGTGTTTGATGTTTATAGGGTTTTGATTCAAGAATCTGCAAATTAATTACATTTATTGGGATTAATTAATTTAATTTATTAATCTAATTCAAATTCATAATTTTTAAACTCAATAAACTAAATTAAATTAACTAAATTACTACCTAACTAAATTAAACTAACTAGACTAACTAAATTACTAAGTTACTTACCTCTGTAGGCTTGCTCCTCGCTCTTTGCTCTTCGCTCCTCGCTCCTCACTCCTCAGCACTTGCTCCTTGCTCCATTGCTCTTGCTCTTGCTCAATGACTTTGATAATGAAATTTTTTATGCCCATTGGGCTTTTAAAACAATATTATTATTTTTATTTTTTATTATTTTTTTTTTTTTAATTTTTTTTTCATGTCCGCATTTTTTTTCCGCCTAATCGCTTCCGGCACCGCAGGGAACGCTTCCCGGTGGGGGTTTTTTAATGCCCGGGAGCGATTGGGAGCGATCGCTCCCCGATCACTCCCGAGCATTAAAAAATCGCTCCGGGAGCGACCGCTCCCCGCAGCGCTCCCGAAAATGGCAGGGAGCGCAAATTTTTTTAAGGGAGCAAGCTCCCGAAAATCACTCTCGTCCGGGAGTGATTTTTGAAGCGCGCTCCCGAGGTGCTCCGGAGCCGCTCCCGCCCGGAGCGCGATTCGGGAGCAGGTTCGGGGGGGGGGAGGGGGGCGCTGCCCCGCAACTATGCAACTATGTTCTAAACTAGAAACTTGTACAACCTCTCCTAGCAATCTCGTATAGTTGCTCCTGCAATCTCGATCTCTTTGTCTGTAGAATTACTCTGGGTGAATCCCTCCTCCGGATCGCAGAAAATGAAAGAATACTAATGAAATAAAACTTTGGAAATATTTATTGCCTCAATTGTTGAAACCCTCACTGGTGTCAAACCCCATGCTATCACTACGCTCTCTTCATTGCAGTGAATTGATCTCCAAGATTGCCAATCGATTTCCTTTATAATCTCTCGTTGAGAAATAAATCGCTGAGATATAGATCTGAAATGATCTAATTGATGGCTAAGATCACTTAGAAAATTTACTAGTAGCCTCTAGAGGAAAATTGACCATGTCTCAATTATTACTAATTAATTAATTTGTAGTGCTTAAACCAAAATTTTCCCATTTAAGTTTACAATTGAATTCCTAAATTCATGTAATGCCCAAAATAAAATATTTTTTCCAAATTAAATTTCGAATTTCTTCTAAAATTTACCAACTACAATTTAAGAAAGAAATTTATCAATTTTAATGCACAAACACCTACCTGGTTTCCATGTATGAATTCGATCCCGAGATTTTAGTGAAGAAGTCCTCAACTATGGAATTTGTTGTTGCTAATGCTGAGGAAATAGGGATTGGGAGTGAGACTGGGAAGGAGAAGAACCTTTAGTTTGAAGAAGGGACTGAAATGGAAGGATAGGAGCTAATTGAAGACAAAGCAGAAGAATGTTGAGATTTGTAGCTTGGGAGGTAGTCCAAACCCTGGGCTAGTGGGTTTTGGAGAAATTGGCATCACAAGTGCCCTTGTGGGCTAAGAACCCAAGAATGGGGGTTTTGCCCCAAAGGAGTTGCGTCAAAACTAAGTTGACTTTTATTGGTTTGACAGATGGAGGTGATAAAGGACCTCTAGAGGAACTAGGGGCAGTGAAAATCATCGAGATTCGAGGTCTACAAAGAGTTATGAATTTTATGTGTTAGAGTGTGGTTATGGTGGCTAAAGTGATGAGTCGACCTAATTGGAGGAGTGCCCTTAAGAGCTAATGTCACATCACACATGAAACATATAAATAGAGGTGAAGTGGAGGTTATTTACACACATCCAAGGAGCAATACATACAAGAGTTCTCTGATCTAACCGCAGGAAGAAGGGACTCCAAGCAAAGGAGGAATAGGGCAGCTGTTTGGGGTTTTCCATGACTGTTTAGTAGACCGAATTTAGGGCAGAAGGCCGCAGGATAGAAGGTGAGAACAAGGCTATTCTGGGCACTATTTTGTATTTGTTTTTCTCTCTGTTTTTGGGTTGTAGGTACATGTGTCAATTGCAGAAGGTTGTGTTGCATTTTGGCAGGGTTGAAAGGCCTAGGAGCTACCCTCACACCAGGCCGCAATAAATGAAGGGTCAATGTAGTTCAGAAGAGGAGAATGCAGGTGTTAAGGGAGGTTTTGAAGCAGGGTTTAGGGTTGTTGTTGTGCCCTCACCAGACCTTAGGTGTTTACAAAACCCAAGGACAAGAGGACTAGCAGTGCGTTGGAGAGAAAGGTATGTGTATCCTCTTGTTTGTGATGATTTGTTGCTAGTGGATGGGTGTCCAAATTGGACAGTTGGTTGGAACTTCCTAAGAGCATATTACATTAACACTTGCACATGTGTCATGTCAAGAAGAGCAGTAGGAGGCTACAAGACAGGTATGTCATCTTCTTGAGTTGATGATTTGCTAGAGGATGTTATTCTAGGACAGAGTTGGAGCAGCCAAAAGAACATGAGTTAGGAGGGTTGTAGTGGCTTGCTCCAAGCCCTAAATGCAAGTCATTGAAGGACAAATGAGCTGCTAGGAGAGACAGATTTGAAATAAGCTTAGGACTGATCCTTGAAGGACAAAGGAAGGAGGTCAGCCCAAGTTCATTGTTGGAGAAGGACGTTTGACAGTGATAGGTGGCAGCCCTTCGTGCCCTAAGTATGTCTTCATCGGGCAACACAGGAAGACACTAGTGAGAAGAAAGTCCCTAAGAGTTGTGTCCTTGAAGGACTAAGGAGCAGCTAGTTGGGCAAGAAGTCCTAGAGGAGCTGATGAGTAGCAGTAGGTAGTTGAGAGTTGTTCACAAACGGACTTGTGAACAACTCGATAGGAGTCTCGATGTGTTGATGCATTGAAGGACTAATGATCGACTATAGAGTAGGTGGAGCCGTGTTTAGTGACCTTAACAGAGTTGGTTCATTGATAGAGGCAGGTTGGAGTTGCTGCAAATCAGAGCCGAAGGACTGGGTAGGTGTGTTCAGGGTACGACTCGAGAGGAGAGCGCACTACATCAGCCAAAGGGTCAGTGTAGGTTGATTGTCAAAATGATTGACACCAAACCCTAGTTTTGTCTTCTTGTATAAGTGGATGTATGAGGACCATTATCCCTAGGACAGGAGCCCTAGATTGTTGTATTATCAGTTTGTTATTATAACGAAGTTGGGTTATTGAAAGTTGTAAAAAGTTGTCTATTTTGTGCACTAGTAGATTTACTGTTGTGTATTGTTCCACTGTGCAAAGTGGTTTGTTATGAGACTTGGATTGGTAGTGTCAGTGATTGTAAGATTCTAACCTAGACTCCAGTATCATGGAAAAGCAACAAAGAATAGGGCACATTGACTCCCATAGAGGAAGCAAACGAAAAAATTAAGTATGTAAACCAGTGAAGCACCACCCACAGAAGACCCGCGAGTACTTGCGGGTCTTGGCAGGTTCTATAGCGAGACCGGTCACTCACATAGAACCCGCGCTTAAGACCCTTACTCGGCCAAACTTGCATTAAACCCGTGTACTCGTATAAGACCCAGGGGTTTGGCATTAGACCCACATTGAACCCCAATAAGACCCGTTGAACCTCATATTGCAATTTTATTTTTTATTTTTCTCTTTTATTTTTTATTTTTCTTTTCTTTTTTGCAAATGAGGTGGAGGAAAAGGGAAATTGGAGGCAAGAAAATGCTTTATAAGCACCTCTCTCCCTTCCATTTGCCATTCACTTGTCATTTGAGTGTTTGGCTCATTTCTATGAGTGTTGAGTGACTCCATTGCACAGTGAAGGAGCTCTTGGAGGAGGCTAAAGGATGCTAAAGGAGGCTTCATCAGATCAGACCTAGCTTCATGAACCTTGTTTGAATGTTTTCCATGTAATTAAAAAAAAATTGTATTCATTTTTTTTTTTGGTTTTCAATTCTTTTTTAATTTACAATTTGTTTTTGGCTGAGGAGGATTGCCTCCTCAGCCTGCAGGGCCTTGTGGCTGAGTTTGTCAGCCACACAGGGCCGTTGTGTGGTTGAGAAACTTAGCCACGGGCCCTGCGGGCTAAGGAGAGATCACAAAACAAGTGCAACCAAAGGATACAAATCCGATTTTATTGGATACTATTGATTTAGAGTCTGATTGGGTTGTGGAGGAGGAGTCCCCTGATTTGAGTTGGCTTGATGAAGAGACTGAGGATCTCTCTAGTTTGCCATCTCAAATGGAGAGTCCAAATACACATGCCTCACAGTTGCTTCAGCCTTCCAATGTTAGCATTAGCTCCACGAGGGCTTATTGTAGGCGTGGTCGTCCATGAGTGACGAGACTCAAGATTGTTATGAGACAATCATTTGTCATTTATGACATATGTATTTGAATTTTGAGCTTGCTGACATATTTTATTTTAATTATGGAATCATGATTCCTTTTCTTATTCAGTATCAAAATGTTTTGCTTACAAAAATCGAATGTTATATTGTCCTTTTATAGATATGGGATGATGTTATGAATTATTGCATATATTGTGGTTTTTATAATTTATAAGGATTGGAGTTGTCATTAGTTTCTTTTTTGTGCTTAAAATTTACCATATTTTAATGTTTTTTTTTTTGCATTTTGAGGAGTCTTATATGAGTTTTATACGGGTCATTCCCGAGTCTTATATGAGTTGACGAGTCAATAGCCAAACGAGTCTTATACGAGTACGAGACATGCAACATTGATGTAGACAATAAATATGAAGGGAAGGAAGTGATTAAAGAGGGAGAGATACCTTTAACATCACTTTACATGGACAGAGGGTCTAGTTAGAGGTATGGCTTGAGCCCAGATCTGTCTTTGGCACTAGATGATATTAAGAAGAATATCTGTAATTTTTGACACTAGACAACTGAGAATTGCCTGAAAGCTAATCGGTGAGGTCTTGCTTGGAATGGTTTGTCTAATGATGGAGTCATCTATGGGGCAAAGGTGAGCTTGAATAGAAATAGCAGATGTTAGTGATTTGAAGATGGAGATGTCAGCTATATGCTGTCGAAGCTCGAGCCACAGATAATTTATGTGGATCAGTGGCTTACAACAGAAGAGATTGCAATGAAAGTTTTTGGGGTGTGACATTGGTCAGAGAGAGATTTTGTCCTTTGACATTCCAATCTACTTACCACTGAGAAGGTAGGTAGATTTCAGACGTGATCTCTTCTTTTTTGAAAAAATAACACTGTTGGCATTGCAGCACATGTATGAAATGCAACAAAATTCACCAGTGGCAATGAAGTACAGGTGTCAAATGTGAAAAAATTCAGCAGAAAGTTGGACGAAATTAAATGAGGAAGTGCAGAAATCTGAAAGATTGCAAAATGAGATTCTAAGAGAATACGACAATGTGGAAATTAGCAGTTGTAGGAAGTTAATATCAGAAAGGGAAAAGAAAAAGTAGAGACAGAATGAGAAAGTAAAGGAGGCTACAAGAAGTATATGACCAGTGCATGAGACTTCAAAAGAAGATGATGAAGAGTTTGAAAGTGGTCATGTCAATACCATTTTCATCAACTATAGCACTTGTAATAGGAGAACAGCAGAGATTTCACAGAAGACTAGTAGTCAACCCAATACGGCAGAATGCTCAAGGGTAGAAGGGGCAAATGTTAGACCCAAATTTATCACTAACAGTATATTGTTGTGAATTTTATTTTAGTGACTTGTACATGTGATCGACATGATTAATATGTATTGGAATTGATTATGGGTAGTTAGTGAGATGGAGGTCATTATTGAGAAGTCCTTGTTATGAAGTCTTCATTAGTAACATCCTTGTTGGGAAGTCATAATCAGATTTGGTTGAAGGACCTTAATATGTATAAGATCCCTATTTTCTAACTGATGTTATCATCGCGTGTGAAATCATTATTGTACTTATACAGTGTTGCATATACTGGACTTTTTTCATTTTCGCCTATATATTTTTTGATTAAAAGTCAGTTGTAACTTGTAAGGAATCATCCTGGTGGTTTGTTTTCACTTGTTTAGTTTGCACAATATTTTCCTGTTGCTTCCGATCCACCTTAACATTGCTCCTTGTTTTGACACGTGAAACCTTTTTTTTTGTTTTTGTTTTTCTTTGCGTGGCCATTGAAACATATGCCGATTTTGGGATAAAATCTTATGTTATGTTAGCATTATGCTGTACACAAGACTGCTGTATGTTTTTGTCCTGTGGAAAAGATTATAAAATTGATATTCAAGTGGAAGTAAAATGGGTAGAAGGGGCAAATGTTAGCCCCAAATTTATCACTAACCGTATTTTGTTGTGAAGTTTATTTTAGTGACTTGTACATGTCATCAACATAATTATTATGTATTGGTCATTGGTTATGGGTTGTTAGTGAGTTGGAGGTCATTATTGAGAAGTCCTTGTTATGTAGTCTTCATTAGTAACATCCTTGTTAGGAAGTCATAATCAGATTTGGGTGAAGGACCTTAATATGTATAAGATCCCTATTTTCTAACTGGTGTTATGATCACGTGTGGAATCATTATTGTATTTGTTTTATATGTCCATTTCTGCTGATCACGTGCACATGATATACATAGAGATTGCTGTGTCGAATAAGAGCATAATGTCACTCTGTCATCTCAGGAGTATAGTGTTGTTTCTGATCTATTTATTTATGTGCACACGTCTTGTGTTCTCTTTATTCTGTTTCATTAACATTACTCTAAACTTGTAACCTGGAATAAATTCAATGTTCAACACAGATCAATAAACTTTTTGATTAGCTAGCTTTAGCCTTTTTCTTATATGTTACCATTTTTCACAAGATTCTACTGGCAGGCAATCATGAAACTTCAGGTCTCCACAAGCCTACTTATACAGTGCCCCATATCCTGAGTTGTTTTCATTTTCCCCTATATTTTTTTAGATTAAAAGTCAGTTGTAACTTGTAAGGAATCATCCTGGTGGTTCGTTTTCACTTGTTTATTTTGCACAATATTTTCCTGTCGATTCCGATCCACCTTAACATTGCTCCTCATTTTGACATGTGAAACCTGCTTTTTTGTTTTGTTTTCCTTTGCGTGGCCATAGAAACATATGCTGATTTTGGGATAAAATCTCATGTTATGTTAGCATTATGCTGTACACAAGACTTCTGTATGTTTTTGTCCAGTGGGAAAAATTATAACTTTGATATTCAAGTGGAAGTAAAAAGTTGTTCTTGAAGGTGACAGAGCACCACAAAAAATAAGAAAGACCAAAACAGTCCTTGAACATCTGCTTAACAAAGCTTCCACAAACATAGTCTAGAAGAGATGATCTTTTGCCTTATACGTACATAAGGAAGAGTTTAGTCTTACAGAAACTGTTGGAATTTAGATATAAAACAAAGATTCTTAAGCATCAGTTCAATACTCCAGGAATCCATGGCAGCAGCACCAAAAATTGAAAGCTGGATGTGAACTACTCAGCTAAAAACCTGCTGAGAAGAGAAACAGAGATCATCGAGACAATATTAACGAACAGGAAAACCCTTCTTTTCCATTTGTTCGTGTTTCTGTACCACATCCTACTGACCCAGCACAAATATCTACATGTTTTGCAGGATTTCTTGTTTTGCGAATTGACAGTCTTAATTATATAACTTTTTTTTCTCTCAGATGCATTTGATCATTTTATGTTTTATCATGTTATACCTCTTTATAGATGCAAATGTTATGAGGAACATATATTAATCTTTTCAAGGAAAAACTTATTCAAGGCATAGAAATGGTCATGGTTACCTATTGCTTTACTTGTTTTATCACATTCTTGGTTGGTTGTCTTATTCTGATATTGTCATTATCCAATGTATAGTGCTTGGCCAGGCTTCTACTGGGAGTGCAGATGTTCTCTTGGATCTTCTATCAATTGGGACACCTCCTGCACCTGTACAATCAACTGTTATACCATCAGCCTTAACATCTTCCAGTCAAACACAGATGGTTTCTGTTACTCCTTTGGATCCATTGTCCCAGTTGGCATCGCTAGCCTCTGTAGCATCTCCATCACCACAAACAACCACGGCACCTCTTGGTGATGTCAAATCATTTGCAGGTTTGACAATGAATGGTATTCATGAAGTTAAAAAGCCATCTGTACCAGCTGCTCCTGTAGTTGACTTATTAGGAGATTTAAGTCCTGCTCCAGCAGCAAATGGTATGTATAACAAACTTTTTTAACTTCTCAAATTCTCTTATCCATAATAGTGTCCTCTTTAACATTTGTTCTTTGATTATGCATTTATCATGACAAATGCTTGGAAAGGAGATGATGTTTAATGTTGTAAAATTTTACAGATGATGGTGTTCCAACATATCCCTCAATAGTTGCATTCCAAAGCAAATCATTGAAGGTCACCTTTGATTTCACGAAGCAGCTAGGCAAGCCAGAATTTACATTAGTGCAAGCGAGTTTTACAAATTTGACGTCCAGTGCCTTCACAGATTTCATTTTCCAGGCTGCTGTTCCAAAGGCAATATTGATTTTCCATTTGTCATTTATTTTAGTTGTTTATTTATTTCTTTCAGATGTTTAAACTTTAGATTGATAATCAACAATAATGGCCCCTTGTTTGTATGAATAAGAAATGTGGTCTTGGGCTTGATCATTTCCAATAACTCTAGCAACAGCACATTGTGATTATCTGTTCAAGTTGTTGACTGTTACTTGGGCAGTCAAGCCTGGTATGTAAGTGTCAGAGTATTAGTATGCAGTCAAATTATATGATCATTATTTGATGTGCTGAGAGTAGATCAAAATACTAGGGCAACAAGTCAATTATCGTCTTTTGGGGAATTATCTGTTGGTCACTATTATATTGCTCCACTTGGTTTTCATTTGCATGCTTTCTTTGCTTTATCTAAACATTTGGGGATTACTTTTTCTTAATCCATCCCTCAAGGGCTGACTGCAGTTTGGATTCTCTCCTGCACCACCAAGATTCCTCTCTCAATTATATCTTTGCTGCATTATGTTCAAGAACCATGGCATGAGACATGTTGAATATCAATGTATCCTAAGCATCTGTGGACTCAAACCTTTTGATTCTCATTCATTTCAAAAAAAAAAAAAAACTAACTTAATAAGCTTCCATTTCTCACGATGAGCCTAATTCAATCAGATATAGCATTATAGGGGAACTGTTAGCATCATTCAAACTGGTTTCTGGGCTAGGCAGCTGCAAGTGGCGCTATCTATTCTGCCAAACTTCATTCACACCTTGCTCCAACTTCTATTGTGTGTGTGGGTGCACATCCCCAAGCGTGAGCACAAGCACAAACATGTCACTTGAATAGACTTGAACGAGTGGGGGGGAAGGGGGTGGTGTAGGTTCTACACTAGCTACCTGCTTTCACTGACCTAGCAGGCCACTGCTGACATAATTCATTCTTTCACCTCTTTATTAGTTTTGGAATTCACAAGGGGCAGTAATTTGTAAAGCACAGACGCATTGCCTTTTCCAATTGTTTTTATTTTTCACTGCTTTTTCTCATGGAGACATTGCCCTTAATTTCTAGCTTATTACTATTATAAAGTCTTTATAATTTATCTTTTTATTTAACAGTTCTTGCAACTTCACTTGGACCCAGCAAGTAGCAACATCCTTCCTCCCAGTGGTAATGGAACAGTTGTACAACGTTTGAGTGTCAACAACAGTCAGCATGGCCAGGTAACAAAGTTAGAATGGATGCATGGCTGATAAAGCTATCTAGCTAAATTATATGTTTTGCCATGTTCCTTGCTTTAGTTGTTCTTCTATTGGTTGTTATTGCTTTGTCTTCAAACCCATTCTTTTCTTCTTTAACTCCATTACAATCAAGTAGCTTTTACAGATTAGAATATGACATGAAAGTTATGTGTTGACACTATTAGCTAGAGTCTGGATAACATGCATTCTTTCAGAAATTGTAACTCTGATTTAGCCCTGCTTCTTGATGTCACAGAAACATCTTGCAATGAGAGTACGCATTGCTTACAAGGTTAATGGTCAAGATGTTGTTGAACAAGGACAGGTCAACAATTTTCCTGCAGGTTTGTAGTGAGTACATCTTGTGTCAGAATTTTTGCATCACTTGCTGTTTGTTTTATTTTGAAGGCATACGGTTGGAAGCTGCAGCACATAACCGATTGATGTTTGCCTGAGCATGTAGTAATTATTCTTTGTACATCAGAGCTAGTAGTCGAGGTGTCTGTTGGGAAGTTTGGATTCAAGATTCAAATCATATATGAAATGCTTATTTCATGTTTCTGTAATAAAATCTAGCAGATTTTTGTTTTTGTTTTTATTTTTAACCGGGGAAGAGCATCTGTTGTATTTCATGAATGTATAAGATACACACCGCTAGATGATTTTGTACAATAATGTAGCTTTTTGGAAGCAAAAGGACTTTTGAGGATTACAAGCATTTTCACGAAAATTAATTATTGTCCTGATTTTATTGCATCTATAGAAAGTTTGAAAGGCATAACATACTGATATTAGGGGTGGTATGATTGGTGCCTCCCGAAAGGACAAAACACTGAATAATTGATGGAATGAAACTGAATACTGGCTGCAAATTTAAGATTAAATTTGAATCTGATTCACTAGCCTTGGCGCTGGAAAACTGGAGTTAACTGCTTCAAGCATCAAATATTGTCCCACTATAATTTGATGCCAAATTTACCTTTTTAGCTCTTTTCAGTCTAATCACAATCTCATTATTTCCTGAAGTCATATGAGTGCAAAATTTAAAAATGATTACGAGTTGAAATTTTATCGAAACTAAGCTAAAGGTTTAAGGTGAGTGCTTTTTATTTTAGTTGATCATTGTCCGATCTAAAGAGTATAGAATAGATGAAGTAGAAGGGTGTCATAAACAAAGTACTAACTAACTATTTTCAAGATCATTGTATCTTCATCTATTTTATCAGAATCCTATAGTTCGAACTTTGAAGGGAAAATTCCTAGTCTAGACATGCTATTTCGAGTTTCACAGGTTTACTATTGCACTCATCATGTGCAGGATATCTTCTGTAATTTTGTAATTTATTGAGATTATTTAGTCAAATCCTCAGAGATCATACATGTGATATGTATCAAAACATGTACTTGAAATGGAGCTACCAAAATATGTAGGATGTCACTGCTTTGTTGGCGTAATGAATAATTCCTGTGAATAACGAGAGATCACAGCCTTTGTTATCATATAAGACAATGGAAATCATGCTGAAGATGATAAAAATGACAAATGTTTGGAAGCTAACGTAAACTGTACATTCTTTCCTGCGAGTTACTTTTGGCCATTTTCATTGCGTGACACCTATTTTATTGAGTGATTCCCTTCTACTGAAGCCATCGCTTTAAATCTTGTGCCAAATTTCAACAAATCGGCTTTCTTATGCACGAAGAAAACATATAATAAATGAAAGATACATTGAAACTGTTATAACAAATAACCATGAATGTGATGCATCCATTGTAAATGACATTAACAACCATGAGTATGTGAGTGCTTAATAGAGAAACTGTTTGTGGCTTTTCTTCGTCTTTTCCAACAATACCGCTTACAAAATTGTTCAATCAATTTACAACTGCGATGTGGGCATCAAAAGAACGTATGGATGTCAAGAACAGTAGCACTAGTTGTTTAGGAGGTTTTCCCACCTGTTTGTATGTTTGCAAGTGTTTTTTCTATGTACTTTAAATAACTGAAGTCAAACCCAACTGGGTGACCATTACAATCTAAGTTATGTGCTTGAACATTAGAAAATACATAAACTATAGAAATAAACACCCAAATTTTCATGAAGTTTTCAATCCTCTGGTTTATGTGAACAATATCAAACAATATCAATGCTTTGATTGTCAAATTGATTTCATTAATAGGCAAATTAAGCTAGCATAGAGCTGGGTAATTTCTTGGCCATACAAAAACTGAATTTAAAAAAATTATATTAATTTATAAAAAAATAGTATAAATTGTGTTTTTGCATGCAAGAAAGTGTAAACATTCGTTTTTTCACAAGCAATTTTTCAAAGTTGGGTTTTCAGTCAACGACCTTTTTATAAAATATTGTCTTAATCATTGACCTGATGTAAAAACCTTCTCCCAAGTTTACTTGCAAGTGCCCTAAAAGCTTATGTTCATCAAACTTATTCTTAATTGCTGGAAATAACTTCAATGCAATGCTTTTTTTTTTTTGCTTGGCTTGATCTACAAGGGATTTGAACCTTAGTACTTCATAAGATGGTAATTGCCAATTGAGCTGCCCTCTGTAGGCAAGTTCAGCGCAACGTTAAACATGAGATGGACATTGGTTTATTGAAGTTAATATTGAATTTTGTCAAACAAAATATTCAATTTTGATTTCCAAGTACTTTTTTGGATGCTTAAAAATAAGTTTTGGAAATAGTGTGTTGAACATTGTTTGGAGAAAACTGACAATTGAAGTAGATATGCTGATTATATAAACAATGTATGAGTAATGAATACAAATAATCAGATGATGTCATGTTTATGGTCACCTAAAACCTTTCAGTCGCTGAATTCATATTCATATTTGTAACATGTTTATTATTCAGGCTTTAACTTATATGAAATAATTTATATCAATTGAATTATTTTAAATTGACCACAATGAGATTAAAATGATCTTCATTGAAGTATGATTATTTTAGTTTGTAATTGAAACAAAGTACAAGTTTGAAAGAAAAAGCCACATACTATTGCTTAAAACACAATTAATCAACATGGTCTTCTTATTTTTTGTTTTTAATAACAGGAAGATGAAAATTGTATTAAAAAATGGCTGTTGTAAAACTGACAGCATTGAAAATACACTTGTAGTCTGTATGATTCAAACCTGATAAGTTTGTACAGAAAATTATACATAGTAGCTGCTAGTTTTGCAACATCGTTTGAATTTTTTTTTAATTTTTTTTTTAATAAAAGCATCTGCTATGTCTATGCTTTGATCATTTGCATCTCTATAATCCCCATTTGAAACCTGTTGGTTGGGTGCCGTTGAAAGTGTCCTTCTACATAGATTCCATCATGTGCTTGAGAAGATTACAATGTTTCCAAAATTGCTAAGTTTTGCTTAATCTGTAAGAGGGTGTTTACTATTTATGTAAATTGTCTCATGCATTGTAGTTCAAATTCTCTAGATTTGAAAATAAGGGAGATGATAGAAGTTTTGTTTACCTATATCATCTCCTCACGAGTTCTTGAATATCTTTTGAAAGTCCACCAAATCTCGTGGCTCCATAATGTATGTGGAGATATAACAAAGGGGACCTCCGTTCTGTGCACACTGGTTGCAAAAAAGTCCAAGCATTAAGAGGAAAACTCTTTCTGAGTTGTTCGAACAGACCCAAAGCTGAGATTATATAATTTTCCACAAAGAAGACCTAGTCCTATAAGTTCATGCAGAAAAGCTTGAAACTAAAGTGAAACAAACATTGGACAAAAATAATTCTTAAAGCAACTAGAAGCTCACAACCAATGCGCCTGAGCCAACAATAGAGCTCCTCATTTCTGAATGTCAAAAATATATATAAAAGCTCAAACCGAATATACTAGAGAGAGGAACATAGCTAGTAGAGACAGCCATACTGTGGCTGAGAAAAAACTAAAACAAAAAGCAACATTTCAAGGATCAACACGAAGGGAAGTGAGTTAAAGAAACTAGTATCTTTTTGCTTGATTGAAATGAGATAGAAATCGAGTGCTATCTTATTTGCACCAAGATAGAAAGACTTCAAACCCCCTTACCAAATATCTTGTAGCTTGGAGTGGTGCAAGTGATGAGAAGTTGTATCTAATTTAACATTAAACCTTGGGTGGAGTTCTTATGCTTAAGTGGCACCTATAAACAATGCCTTGTACCTCTCATTTAAACTTAAGGAATATGGTGGGTGGAATGACTATTAACCACAACACTCCCTTTTTTAACCTAATGGCCCTATTTACCATTGCATTAGTTTGCTTGTCATTGTTGTGAAAGACTTGAAAATATGCTATATCTTGAATCATCAATTCTTCTTGTTGTGCTTGAGCTAGAATGGAGATTAATCTATGATTTGCTTGACCTTTCTTAATTATAATCTCAATCATTGTTGTGGAGTCTCCTATTACTATTAAATGAGAAATACTCATTTGTGTCACCAATCTTAATCATAGGAATAACGCGTAAGCTTTTGTTTGGTTGTTGGAAATAATTACTAACCCTTAGATGGACAAAGATTTCATTGTTTCTTCAAGATCAAAGGAAGATCCTCACTGCTCTTGTCACTTCCCAATGTGTTCTTTCTCTTAAGAGATGGATTTATGGTGATATTCAAGACCTCTATGATGTATATTGGAGATAGTATTGTGTTTTCTAAAGAGAATATCGGGAACCCCACAGGATGCTTTCCCACATTTGTGGATGGCATACATAGTAGGCTTGTCAGGCGTAAATTAACGCACCTCATTCGGGGTATTTGAATGAATTCTTTGCTAGCACGAAACTAACTAAACGCCTATCAACATTGGTGACCACTTGTTGAGCTAACCCCTTGGCTACACATTGGAGATATCCATGCTGCAAGATGATTCACATTATGAAAGAAGGCAATGTTTACATAATTAAGGTATAATTATTGTTACTTTTGTTAATTTAACAAGCCTAAATTATATATTTAATTTTTACTTAAGTGAATTAATCATTACTTATTTATTTCTAATGTTAACATTGGCCATTATAATCCAATATTCACCATTTAGTCATAAATTTGTGAACCTTCATATCAAGTTCATTGTGTAATTTTTGTAAATTATCTTTAGACAAAGAGCTTGGTGAATACATTAACTAGTCAATCTGGACGATGATATAACATCGGTCTTTTATTTTAAACTCCTCATAAATAAAGGTCTAGTTAATTTTCACATGCTAAAGTCTTGATTAGCAAATTGAATTAACCAACAATTTGTTTGGATATTTAGACACTTGGGAGTTAGCTAAGATCAACTAGGTCTAATTTGTTTTTAGTTAAAAATGTGCTTGTTCAGTGTGCATTTGTAGTTATGTAATTTGATCATTCCATATATTTTACGTAGAGTTATTTGACAACTCGTATTCTCCTTGATACTAACAATAAGTAATCCATGATTTAACACACGATTGGTCCCTGATCTATATTTGAAAATCAAGGACTATTTGCTAGTGATTAATGGCGAGAAGCGCTTTTACGTGCACAGTTTTCTTTCGCATTAATAAATTGCCTCGAGTGGCCATGTTAGTTAGGGCTGTGAATTATTTGATTCTCAAAATTTTTACTGACGTAAGAATCCCAATGTTATGATATTTGATCTTGTTGTGTGAGTAGTTATTGAAGGCGTTTGTCTTGCATGCAATAACTTGTCTTGTTAAACATGGTACTAGAGTTTGCTTGAAGAGCCACACCCATTGTGGCTCGAAACCTTGAATGTGCTGGGAAATCTAGTAATTGATTATTGAATTCTAGTATTTTAATTTATTTTTAGGCTGTGCAAATTGTTCCATTGTGTTTGGAGCATTGTTTTCATTTAGAAACACTTTTTGATTAATTTGAAAAGGTTTATATATATATATATATATATATATATATATATATATTATATATATATATGCTCTTTTTATTGTTTATTCATTCCCTATTTACTATTCTTTTCTTTCTATGCATACTTTTTTCCACTTGTTTGTGTGATCTCGACAAATAAAAAAAGCATACTTGCATTTTATAGCTAAGAGATAAAACTTGCATTTCATAGGTAAGTTAATTGAGATTTAATCCCATTATTATTGAGATTTGAAAAAATTATTTTTCGAAATTTCATTTGTTTTTTGTGTGTATATATATATATATATATATTATAATATATATATATATATATATATATATATATATATATATAATGAGCGAGAGACCATTTAAAAAAAATGTTTTATGCAAATTTGAGTATCTTTGTAACTTTAATGTGAAGTCTATTTGACATAAGTTATTATAATTGATAATTTTTCTAATTGGGAGAAAAAGACTTATGTTAATAAAACTTCGCGTTTGGAGAGATGACCATACAACAAAATTTACGAAAAATAGTATCTTTCTCCTTAAACTGCAAAAAAGGATTAGAAATTCAAACATCCATGCCCTAAAATCAATTGCTACTTCTCAGACAAAACTAACAAATTTCAAAATATAGTGCTTACAAAAAACTCCCAAGAACTTAAAACACTTAAATTGCATATTAATTATTAGAAGAAGATGGGAAATCAACAATGCCTTGTTTAGATTCTACATAAGGAACACCATTTGAATTTGGGATTCTCCCTGGAGAAGAGGAATGTGTTCGGAAGGAATTGTAAGGTCCCACCTTACCAACCATTAATAGTATAGAGAAGTAAAGATCACATTGAACCCTATTATTCAATATATATATATATATATATATATATATATTGACTAACTTTGTTATCATGTCATTATGTTCATTTATCTATTTCAATATAACATAAGAAGTCGGGGATAACTTTCTCTTAAAACTAGTTCCAAAACACATTTCTCCTCATGTTTAAAAGAAGCATGTGCTCCTTTTATACTTATACGCGAGCTCTAAGTAAGATTGGAAATACACGCCAACATAATGCCATGTGCAAGCGTTAAGCTAGATCAACCTATTTGATCTCCTAGATTGTGCTAAATAAGTTCCATTTATTGAGTCTTGACATCATAACCACAAAAGTATGCCACAAGAACCTAAAATTTGATGCTTCTATATCAAAAATCACATGTAAGGGGTATGTGTATTAACCTACTTGTAACAAGATAATTGAAGGAGGAATATACCTCTCGTCATGAGTAAATCTAATAAAATATGATATGTTTATTGATTCATCAATTAAAAATTCCGAATAACATTGCTTCAATCATGAGACTCATATAATGAATGTTCCAGCAAGAGAAACCATATAATGAATGTTCAAAAGCATATTATTCTTCAAAAAATAAAACAATGGACTTGCCAAAATTGGGCACAATATTTGTTTGCTATAGCAATTAAAAAATAAGACCGCATTCATGAATACATGCAACTTAGACAAAACTTATTATGCTCACTTGCACAAAATACTATAGAATTAGTCACTGTAAAATTGTTTCCAACAATCCATTTTTATTAAAGCTTTAGATAATATAAGTAACAACTATCCTATTCTCTATTCAAACTTCAACAACTTATTAAATTCATTTTCACATTCAAAAACTTACAGACATAGGAAGCTATATCCATTAAATAATATATTCATAAATTTCTTATACATAAAAGTTATAGTAAGTAAGACATTTACTCTAAAAATTTATATTCACAAAAATTATAACCATTGAGGCCTTTTGAAAAACACTTTGCAAGCATGCAATCTACAAGCTACAACCACTGAGGCCTTTTGACAAACACTATGCAAGCAGGCAACCTACAACCATTGAGGCCTTTTGACAAACACTTCGCAAGCATGCAATATAAGATTCTTACTCAACCTATTTAACTCATAAAAATAAATTAAGATTTCAAATGTTGGCATATTAAAAACAAAGACTAATTCATGTTAATCCTTCACCAAAAACTTGACAACTAGTACACACAATTGGCAACAACAATCTGCAAAATCGCCCAGATTTACGATCTGGGTTTTGAAAGGTGTTTTTTGGAATTAAGTCGCATCCAATACACCCAGGGATGCAATTCTTTAAAACAAAAAAATTTAGATCTATAATGTCTCATTTACCACTTTTGTCGAACACATGGAAGACAAACTTTCCTTTATAACTTTACATGAGGAAAAATAACCTAGAATTAGGATACCAATAGTTTTTCATTGAATTTACACATTTCTAAATCCACCATATGAGTTCTTGAAACATTTTACAATCCTGCAAGCTACTTCCTTTGACATAATTGGACAAGCTTATTGCATCCACTGCTACAATTTGACAAACACATGGTAGCTTTGAATGCTACAACCATTAAGGCTTTTTGTCAAAATTCTAACAATACTATACCAAAACTTGAATCACAAAACATTGAATTATTAATAAGAATGAGACATACATAACTGAAAATTACCTCAAACATACCTCAAGCCTTTGATCTTCCAAACCATATTTTCACTGCCATTAGTTTTGCATTTTATTTTAAGGGTTGATTTTGTAATTCCTCCAAGTATATTTTGGGTACATGTCCATTTTCTTATTTCTCTTGTACGCTGCAAGTTAGCACTTATTCATGCATAAATATATAAACTGATAGCATTATTCATTCAGGGACTTTGTCAAACACTTTGCAAACATACCCTAAAACCCTTTCTAAAATGCATATAATTATCTATTTTATTTAGAACAACACAAAACCATTAGTCATGAAACTCTTACCCAACCCCCTTCACAATTCTTCATTATAATTATTGTTAGCGATATTTGGCTTTTCTTCCTCAGTTTGCTATAATACCAAGTTTAGTACAATAAACTAAACCAATAATATTTCTAACTTGAAGTATAAGCATCCATACATATAGACTACTCTTAGTATTCATTCTCAACTTAGCCAATAAGCTTCCAGATAACATAAGCTTAAACCAAAGTTACATGCTCACAAAAATTAAAATTTCTACAATTCTTTATGCTAATATTATACTAAAATTTAAAGGAAATTAAATATATACCTGATATGATATTCAATTCCAATTGTTGAAATCATGCTCCATCCATGATTTGTTAACCAACTTATTTGAACCATCTAGTTTTCCTCCCAACCATATCCAGGAAGAACTTCTCTCCCTTGAACCCCCGAGCTGTATAAGTTCACAAGCAATACCAAATATAACAATTTAGAGACATACAAGGCAAGCTGAGGAAGATAAGTTTCACTTCCTCTCAATACCACTCATGTTCAACTCCATTGGCTAGAGTTACTTAGTAATTTATGTTGTGTGTGGAGCATGATTGTTCAGAGGTCTTTGTTTCAGCCGGATGTATACCCTAGGAAGTTTTGTACACCCCTCCACGCGGGAGGGCGCGGGGGGTATTTGTCCCCCCCGCGGGTGTTCGGGGGGGCCGAGCCCCCCTAGCTGGGGGGTCTGGGGGCAGCGCCCCCGAAGCTAAAAATAGATGTAAATTTGCCTTGTAAAAGTATAGCAATTTCTAGTCAATCTGAGCCGTTTATTAGGCGGATGATCTGAAGGTAGAACTTATGTTTAGTTTAGGGTTTTTTACCCTAGAAGGCAACCCCTCTCTTTGTATGAGGGCATTGTATTTGAGGCGGTGATAGATGTGTATTCTGTGTGAGCGAGAAACAGAGAGGTGAGACTGTGAGAGAAAACAGAGGATATTACAGCGGCTTTGCTGTAGGTTGTGTCTCTTCATTTTGCTGGATAATAGAAAGGAAGGACTGGCTGTTCGAGGTGGACGGAGCCCAAACTGGGTGAACCACGTATATCTGTGTCTCTCTTGTTTTGTGCGTTTTC
>APFE030415232.1:0-15878 GCA_000404065.3 Pinus taeda
CTTTCAAGTAGGGATGTGGTGTTTCATGAGAATGCAGATGAAGTGAAAAAATGAATAATACTAGTGTATTGCATGATATTAATGATTATATCAAAATATATACAAATGTTGAACAAGAACAAGAACAAGAACAAGTGTGGGAACATGTACAGGTTTAAGAGCAAGGAGCATCAAGCAGTCATGACACTCCAACAAGAGGAGAGGAGACTCCGCAAAGTAGAAAGAAATATGAAAGCAATAAAATTCCACTAATTTCATCACGTCAAATTCATAACCTATAAGATATAAATATTGTGCATTAATGTCTCTTGCAATGAATGTTGTTGAACCTTCAAGTTATGAAGAAGCTAAAGAATATAAAGAATGGAGAGATGTAGTGAATAAAGAATATAAATCTATAATGAAGAACAATGCATGGTAATTAACAAAATTGCGTAAAAAATGAAGTTCCCATGGGATGCAAATGATTGTATAGATCAAAGTTTAATGTTGATGGAAGTATTGATAAATATAAAGCTAGATTGGTTGCAAAAGGTTATTCACAAAAAGAGGTAATTGATTATGAAGATACTTTTTCACCTGTAGCTAAGTTGAACACAATTAGAATCATGATTATATTAGCTGCAAAACATAATTGGAAAATGCATTACTTAGATGTCAAATTTTCTTTTTTTAATGGTGAGTTAAAAGAATAAGTTTATTTGGTTTAGCCTAAAGGGTTTCTAAAATAGGACTAGGAGCATCTTGCCTGTAGGTTAAAGAAAGCTTTATATGGTTTGAAACAAGCACCAAGATTTTGGTATGTGAAAATTGATTGTTTCTTCTATGAGAAAGGTTTTATGAGAAGCAAAAATGATCCTAATCTATACACCAAGAAAGATGAATATGGGAATGTTTCTTTGATATATGTATATGTTGATGATATTATCATACAAGCAATGCATCCAACTTGATTGAAGAAATTAAAATTCATTTGTCATAGGTATTTGAGATGAAGGACCTTGGTGAATTGCATTATTGTTTAGGTCTTGAAGTTTATAGGGAATCTAGTAAGACACTAATCACATGAAGAAAATATATAAGCGAAATTCTTAAAAGGTTCAATATGATTGAATGCAAGGTAGTATCTACTCCTTTATAATAGAATGTTGAATTGTATAGTGATGATGGAACTGAAGAGGTGAATGGAACCTTGTATAGTCAACTGGTGGTAAGTTTGAACTACCTCACCACTACTGGTGGGAATCAAAATAATTTGACTTAACATATTGTAATACAGATGAGAATGTTGCTAAAACATTCACCAAGCCTCTTCGAAAGACTGAATTTGAAATTTGTAGAACTAAACTTTTTGTGTTGAAGAAAATCCAAATTATGTTGTAAGCCTAGCTGAGACTTAGACTAACAAGTAGTTAACATAGAGATCATGATTAAGGGGAGGTTTCAAAATAAGCACGATTGTTCACATGTCGGTGAAGTGTAGGTGGTTGATCACAATGATTATTCCGCAGTTGGAAAAATACAAGCAGTAGAAAGTTTGTAATTAAAAGTCGGCAGGAGTCAATAGTAGTTGGTGGATTCACTGTTGAATCTCCAGGAAACTTTGTATATAAATTATAGTATTTGGAATGCAATCTTCAAACTATTATTTTGAATATTAATCTCTGATATTTAAGTTTAAATTTAAATTTAAATTTATAACTTTCTATAATATGCAAAAATATATATTTAATATAATGAAATTAAAATAACATCATATTGAAAATGATAATATCACCAATCCGAAACATCTCAAAGTAAATTAAATAACTAACTACTTAAAAAACATAACCTTTAATAACAAAAACATTAAATTGTACTCTCACAAAATCTTTTCAATTTTCCTCTCATAAACTCAATTTAATATTTATAATTTTCTTCTTTGTTATAATTCCTCTCTATTTCTTTCTTCACTTGCTCTTTCCTTTATATCCCATCTCTCTCCTTTATAGTACTGCCTTTAAATTTCATTGTAAAGAACTTTCAGCAAGACTTTGAAAGGCTTTGAAACATTTAAAAAATAACTCATTAATAAACATCTAAAAAGGTTCGGAAGAAGTCAATCCAAGTCGATGATTCACTCCCTGAATTCAAGAGGCTTTACGAAACCTCCTCTTAACGAAATCCTACACACACGTTCTATGGCTAAGATTGTGAGAGAAGGAAAATTAGACGTGATTATGAAAGTTGGTTATTTTATTAAAATTTTAGCGTAGAAAATTCTATTTTAAAATTTTTATGTGTGTGGTGTGTATGGTCATTGAAAATTTGTTTAAAATTAAATATTTTAATTTTTATTTGATATGTTTTGGGGAAAAAATTAATATATAATTTTTTTTAAAAATATTAATTGAAATTAAAAATTGTATATAAATTTTAGAAAAAAAATATTGTTGAGTTTTAAAGATTAAGGTTGATAATCACGGGATCTTATTTGCAATTGAGTATGGAAACATTAAATAACAAATGTCCTAATTCATTAGGATTAAAGTTTTTTTTTTTTTGGTCTACATTTTGGGTGAAGGGATGAGTTTCACATTAAAATGGGGGAATGCACTATGGTTTGGTGTACAACTATTTTCATCAATATCAACTAGGGTTTTTCAGATGTTTTGTATAGATATTTTGTCTATTTTATATGTGGTAATGGATAATTTTTAAATTATTCTAACTTTTGGGTAAACAATAGACTGACTTTAACCTATAGACAAAAAAAAGTTATCATTAACTTGCACACATTGCTTGAAAATATGATGATTAAAAATGGAAACATGGGTGTATCTATCATGCAATCACATAGTTGTTGGGGTGGGGTATTTCCATGTAAAACAACCATCACATAGTTGTTGGGGTGAGGTATTTCCATGTAAAAAAAACCATCACATAGTTGTTGGGGTGAGGTATTTCCATGTAAAAAAACCATGTTCAAATACTCATGAGTGTAGAGCCCTTATATGCATATGAGGTAAGTTGTTTAACCTTTCCTTCCATCAATAATGAAGTTTAACACATATTTGATAGATCAAATTAATGTAGATACTAATAGGATATTTTAAAAATCATATATTCTTGTAACAACCTTTATTATGATTATAAAATCTAAATATAATAATACATAACTTTTTAAAATTATAACATATTTAAATTAAAAATATAATGAAATTCTAATCATATTTTAAAAATTCTAACCAAAACTATATATATTTATATATATAAAATTTATTTAAATAATTTTTAATTTCCAAAGATGATTCTTACTTGAGAAATAATATATAGTGGTAATTATTTAATGGTGAAATAATATATTATATATAATTTAACTTTTTTTATATAATTTGTTTTTATATTTTATTTTATTATATAACACATCTAATAAATACCTTTTTTTTCTTTGTTCTTTTTTTAAACAGAAAATTACATTTATTAGTAGAATTAGTTAATAGCAATATATACATACTATTGTTATTATTTCACTAGGTAAAACAACTACCACTATTTTAGCACATAGAACAACTATTTCCAAAATTACCTTACTGGACAAATAATATAGAGTGGTAACTTTTTTTTATAATAATTCTATTTTTTTATAATTTTATTTTTAACTAATATAACACATCTAATTAATACATTTTATTTTCAATTTTCCTTTTTTTAACAGAAATTACACTTTATTTAGTAGAATTAGTAATAGCAGTATATACATACCACTGTTATTACTTCACCAGGTAAAATAAGTACCACTATTTTAGCACATAGAACAACTATTTCCAAGATTAGCTTACTGGAGAAATAATATATAGTTGTAGTTGTTTTACGAGGTGAAATTATATATATATATATATGTGTGTGTGTGTGTGTGTGATTATCAAAGTTTAAGCTATAATTTTATTAATAGATATTAAACATAAAAACCATATGTAAAAAATATACTTATAATAATATTACACTATGAATAAATTTAATTTACACTCAATTATATATAAATAAATAGTTATGTTGATAGACATGTTTATTTTGGAATAACACATGTTTGTTTTGGAATTTTAATTTAATTGCTAACTAGTGTAACCATATAAATTAAATGGTCACGATACATCAAACATTATTCAAGTTAAAAAAAATATCTTAAAAATTAACTAAAACTTTTTTTAAATTATTATTAGCATTATTAATTATAAAAAAGAATTAATATATGAGTTAAACAATATTCTTAATCATGAAGATTCACCCTCACTTTACCAAGGAAATTATTAATTTGTGAATATGTTTTATTATAATATCATGGGCCAATATCTTGACTTATCAATGCGACTTATCAATGCCATGTAATCAATATGAGAGTTCTTGATATGACATTTTTTAAATTAATTCATTTGAGATAAATTAATTAAAAGATCATAACTAATTTGGAGATAAATATGAACCCTTGATTTGTGAATACTACTATGAAAATTCCAGTATGTTCCATAGAGATTCAATCTCTACCTGTTGAGAAGTGCAACAAGAAAGTCTTAAGTTGATTTATCCTTGGTCAAATTGAGAAAATATGAATTTCCACATCAACAGACAACTTGGATGCATTTAACTTATGTGACATGGCTTATGTCACTTAGTTTACTTAGTAAATTCGAGTTAGAGGGCTTGGAGTTTAATTAAGCATGCGTGATTGCTAATTTGTAGCATCAAGGTCATTTATTTCAAGTTGTGTTCAGTTAAACTAGTTCTAACAGTTGTAGGAACTAGTGGAAGATCAGTTGTGCAGTGGGACAACAATCTAACTCAGTGATCATCCAATTAATTGACCAATCAACCCAAAATAGCTAGTGCATGTAGAGAATTCAAGTTCCTCAGTTGTGGTGGAGATTCCAAGGTAATGTAACATCAATTGTAGACTAGTTCTTAGTATAAAGGTGTTGCATGCAACCAGATGATCAACTTTGGGAATTGCACAATCAATTTGGAGAATAATTCCTAAAAATAGGGCCTAATTCTCTAGGAATTTCCCAAGGAAATAACAGTTCAAGCTTAGTCAAAATTTGACTAAGTCTCGATTAGAACTTCTCAATGAGTAGAGAGATAGGTTATTCACTTATGGGTTGTGCTCAGAGTGAGCAAGCAATTGTAATATATCTTTATTCATCTGATTAATGCAAACAGGCTTAAAGGAATTTTTAATCCAGGTGGATATTGGTGGCCACTTGCCAATTCCACTTGGAACTCCAACATTGTTTCTTTTAGTTTTTCAATTTCCTTAATTGTAGCATAGTTTACTATTTTTAGTAGTTTTTCAGGTCCTAAACTTCCAGAGCCATTTTGAGGCCCTAAACGACTTTTTTTTTGGGAAATCTACCACTAATGGTTTTTTGATAAAATCATTGATTTTGTCGTAGTCCTAAGATAGATCTTTCCAACGGGGTATTATGTGCATCATATGGAGATAATATGACCAAGTCACGACCCCAGGAAGTTGGTTGTCTAGCTCACCCCAACGGGGCCCATAAACTCTTGGTGTTACATCTCCTCGGGTTAGGGTTTTGGTTGTTTAGAGTTTGCTCTTATTGTTCAATAATAAAAAGGCCATTAAGCCTCATTGTAACATAGTTCATAGGCATGTAGCCACCACATCTCTTCTCAGAGATAAGTTACCATCGTCGAACTTGTCTTATTTCCATATTGTTTGTAAGCATATTTCATTATTTGATATTAATCAAAGGAAGTGTTATTCATGCTACATCTCTGTATTTATGGTTATATCTGTAATTTTTTGCGTTCCTGTTTAAATTCGGATCATTTTAGCAGTTGTTTTCCCCTAGAAAAATATTGTGCATGTGTGTTATTTCTTATTGCATGTATCAAATTGTTGTTCTAAATTGTGAATTAAATTACATAGAGCAGTAGAGTAGGATTGTGTCTCTTGATTTTAGATAAAAATCCTTGAGCAGTTGCAATTTTACATCATTTTTCTACTAGGTATCAGAGCAAGATTGACATTAGAATGAGAATTTAGAAGTTGTTCCTCAGGAGGTTTGAATTTGTAGTTTTAGTGTAGCAGAATTTCTTCAAGATCGGGAAGATGGCCTTCAACGAGCTGAGCTTAGAGTATGCCTTGGAAGGCAGCTCAAATTTAATTACATGGAAGGATCACATGGCGATGGTGCTTGATGACAATGGATTGCTAGAATATGTCAAGGTAGATATTGCACAAGCACATGCATCTGATGAACATAACCTACCTCATTGGAAGAAAGATGTATCCAAGGTGAGGAGAATAATCTTGGAGGGAGTGTGAGACCACATTGTCTCAAATATCCATGGAAAAGCAACTCCTTTCACAATGTGGAAGGCATTGGTAGAGTTGTTCAAGAATAGCAGCAATCATAGAAAATTAGCCCTCAAAGACAAACTTTGAAACATTAAGATGCAAAAGAATGATATTATTCCACAATATCTCACCAAATTTATACAAGTTTGGGATAAGCTTGGAGGGGTTGGTGTGATTTTTGTAGAAGAGGGCCTGGTGAGCCTAGCTTTTCTAGGCCTTCCAAAATCGTGGCACAAATACCAAGACTCTGTAAATGGAAGGGAAAATTTACTGAAGTGGGAAAGGTTGTGGTCCGACTTGGTATAAGAAGAGTTCAGGAGAAATAATCAAGATGGAACTTCATCCAAAGTAGAGGATGAAGAAAATTTTGCATTAGCTTTAAAGGGAAAAAAGGGCAAAGGGAAGAAATATCAAACCAACCTGAATCTAGCCTAGGGTAATGAAGAAAGACTTGTCTAAAATAAAAAGCTTCAATTGTCATGAATTTGGGCATTATGCTACGAAGTGTCCACACAAAGTTGAGCGAGAAGAAATTAGGAGGAGGAGTAGGTGAGGCATTGGCTTCATAGTTTGATCCAAACTTCACTCTTATCGCATGCATGGCCAACTCTATGATAGGGAGTGCATGGTACTTGGATTCAGATGCCTCGTTCCACATGACAGGGTGTAGAGATTTTTTCAGTGACCTGGAGGAGAAAGATCTCCATATGCATATTGAGTTGGGGGGTGATGGAAGGCACATTGATACTGGGATTGGTACAGTCACCTTTCAGAGGGAGTCGAGATCCCCTCTTCACCTCAAAGATGTCATGTTTTTTCCATGCCTAAAGAATTATCTCATCCTTATTGCAGTTTTTGAAGATCGTGGTTATGATGTGATCTTCAAAAAAGGGAAAGCATTATTGAGACACATAGCCACTAGATAGGTGAAGCAGATTGAGGTTCAGGTGAAGAACCTGTACGAGTTGGATGTGGAATATTGTGTTGCATTAGGCACTAGGGCAGATAAAGTGCAGAGTCGCGACATCAGTGAAATTTGGCATATGAGATTGAGACATTTGCATCATGGTGCCCTGGAAATTATGCAACAAATAACCACTGGCCTCCTGAAATGAGCACTTCAGCAGCATGATGTTTGCAAAGGTTGTACCTTGAGGAAGTATGTGAAATCCACATTCCTTGGAAAGAATCCACCCTGATGTTTGTGGACCTTTCTCAATAGCCTCCACTACCAGACATAAGTATTTTTTTATTTTTATTGATGATTTCTCAAGGAAGTCTTGGACCTTGTTCATGTGGAAGAAGGATGAGACATTCTCAAATTTTGTAGAATTCAAGACACTAGTTGAGAAAGAGACTGACAAGAAGGTGAAGGATCTAAGGAGTGACAATGGAGGTGAGGATGTTTCAAATGACTTCAAGGATTTTTGTGTGAAAGAAGGAAATCGAATGGAACTGACAACACCCCACAACCCACAGCAGAATGGGGTAGCTGAGAAAAAGAACCGTAGGATTATTGGAGTTGAAAGAGGAAAAATACTTGAATTAATTCATATTGATGTATGTGGGCCTATGAAAACTAGATATATTGGTGGAGCATGGTATTTTCTTATTTTTGTTGATGATAGATCTAGATATACATGGGTATATTTCATAAGAAAGAAGAGTGGTGTTTTTTAGTACTTTAAAGAGTTCAAAAATATGGTGGAAAAACAAACTCACAAGTGCATCAAAATTCTCATATCTGATCAAGGTGGAGAATATAAATCAAGAGAATTTAATCAATATTGTAAAAACAATGGGATTCTACAATAATTTACAGTGCCACCTACACCTCAGCAAAATGGATTTGCTAAGAGGAAAAACATAACACTAATAGAATGTGCACATAGTATGTTTCAAGGTAAAAATGTTTCTATTGGTTTTTGGGCTAAAACCATTAATACTGCAATTTATTTGAAAAATCGGAGTCCAACCCTAAATTTTAGATCTTAAAACACCTTTTGAAGCATTTTATGGGTATATTCCAAAAGTGAGTCATTTAAGAGTTTTTGGATGCAAGGGATTTGCTCATATTCCAAAAGATGAAAGAAGAAAACTTGATGGAAAATCAATCAAGTGCACATTTATTGGTTATTGTGATGATAAAAAAACATACAAGTTGTTTGATCCTAGTTCTCATATATTGCTTGCAAGTAGGGATGTGGTGTTTCAAGAGAATGCAGATGAAGGTGAAAAAATGAACAATACTAGTGTATGGCAAGATATTGATGATTATGTCAAAATAGATACAAGTGTTGAAAAAGAACAAGAACAAGAACATGGACAGGTACGGGTTCAAGAGCAAGGAGAATCAAGCAGTCATGACACTCCAACAAGAGGAGAGGAGACTCCACAAAGAAGAAAGAAAGATTAAAGCAGTAAAACTCCAAGCATGTCATCACGTCAAATTCAGACACATATAAGATATGAAGATTGTGCATTAATGTCTCTTGTAATGAATGTTGTAGGTCCTTCAAGTTATGAAGAATCTAAAGAATATAAAGAATCGAGAGATGTAATCAATGAAGAATATAACTCTAATGAAGAATGATACATGGAAATTAACAGAATTGCGTAAAAATAAAGTTCACATAGGACGCACATGGTTGTATAAATCCAACTTTAATATTGATGGAAGTATTGATAAATATAAAGCTAGATTGGTTGCAAAAAGATATTCACAAATAGAGGGAATTCATTATGATTATACATTTTCACTTGTAGCTAAGTTGAACACAATTAGAATCATGATTGCATTAGCTACAAAACATAATTGGAAAATGCATCAATTAGATGTCAAATCTGTTTTTTTGAATGGTGAGTTAAAAGAAGAAGTTTATTTGGTTTAGCCTAAAGGGTTTGTAAAATAGGGACATGATCATCTTGTTTGCAGGTTAAAGAAAGATTTATATGGTTTGAAACAAGCACCAAGATATTGGTATCTGAAAATTGGTTCTTTCTTCTATGAGAAAGGTTTTTTGAAAAGCAAAAATGATCCTAATCTATACATCAAGAAAGATGAATATGGGAATATTGCTTTGATATTTGTATATGTTGATGATCTTATCATTACAAGCAATGCGTCCAAGTTGATGGAAGAAAGTAAAAGTTAGTTGTCACAGTTATTTGAGATGAAAGACCTTGGTGAATTGCATTATTGTTTAGGTCTTCAAGTTTAGAGGGAACCTGGTAAGACACTAATCACACAAAGTAAATATATAAGAGAAACTTGTAAAAGGTTCAATATGATTGAATGCAAGGTAATATCTACTCTTGTAGAAAAGAATGATGAATTGTATAGTGGAGATGGAACCAAAGAGGTGAATGGAACCTTGTATTGTAAATTGGTGGGAAGTCTGAACTACTTCACCACTCCCGGGCCAGATATAACATATTATATCAACATACTTAGTCAGCTCATGGTTAAGCCTTGTGAAAGCCATTGGAAAGCAACAAAGAAAGTCCAATATGTGAAAGGAGCACTTAATTTTGGTATTTTGTATATTGATGAATTTGATGTTGAGTTGGCAGGTTATTCTGATTTTGACTGGACTGGAAATCTAGATGACAGGAAATCTATTACTAGATATGTGTTCAATATAGGTTCAAGAGTGATATAATGGAGCAGTAAGAAACAACCAATTTGTTTCTTGTCATCCAATGAAGCTGAGTATAAAGCATTAAACAATCATACCTGTGAAGCAATATGGCTTAGAAGGATACTTGAATATGTTGGAGAAATACAACAAGAACCTACAATAATCAAAAGTGACAATCAAAGCACTATCAAATTGGCAAGAAACCATGTATATCATGCAGTGTTAAAACATATAGAAACACATCATTTTGTAAGAGAAAAAGTGGAATCAAAAGAATTTGACTTAACATATTTTAATATAGATGAAAATGTGGCTAACATATTCACCAAGCCTCTTGGAAAGGCTAAATTTTAAATTTGTAGAAGTAACCTTTGTGTGTTGTAGAAAATCCAAATTATGTTGTAAGCGTAGCTAAGACTTAGACTAGCAAGCGAGTTAACATAGAGGTCGTGATTAAGGGGAGGTGTCAAAATAATCATGACTGTTCACTTGTCGGTGAAGTATAGGCGAGTGATCACGGTGATTATTCCCTAGTTGGAAAAATACAAGGGGTAGAAAGTTTGTAACTAAGAATCGGCAAGAGTCGTTGATAGTTGGTGGATTCATTGTTGAATCTCCAATGGATTTTGTCTATAAATTGTAGTATTTGGAATGCAATCTTAAAGTTATTGTTTTGAGTATTAATCTCTGATATTTTAAATTTAAATTTAAATGTATAACCTTCTATAATATGCAAAAATATATACTTAATATAATCAAATTGAAATGACATCATATTGAAAATGATAATATCATCAATCCCAAACATCTCAAAGTACATTAAAAAACTAATTATCTAGATAAACATAGACTTTGATAACAAAACATTAAATTTTAGTCTCATAAAATCTCTTCAATTTTCTCTCATTAAATATTATAATTTTCTTCTTTCTTGTAATTCTTGTACTCGCCCATTTTTCTTTCCTCACTTACTCTTTCCCATCAATATCAATTTCTTGTTTAATTATCTTTCAATTCCATAAATAATACAATATCAATAATTTTTTTATCTACCATATTCTCTTTCTTTTTTCTATATTTACACTCACTCTTTATTTTCCTTTCCCACCTACTCTCCTTTATATCCAATATCAATTCTTTGTATGACTACCTTTAAATTCCATTATATAGAAGAACTTTCCGCAAGACTTTCTATATAGGTGACTAACCAAATTTCAATCCTCTTTATAACTTATTAAAAGAAAAAAGGGGGCCTAAAACAATATATCATTAAAAAAACTAATATATCATAAAAACATAGAGGCACATATATTATTATATTATTAAAATATTGTTTAAAAAAAATTGAACCAATATGAAAGACTTTGAAACATTTAAATAAATAAATCATTAATAAACATCTAAAAAGGTTACAAAGTAGTCAATCCATCTGTTATCACAAAATCAAGCCCTGATAGGCTGCTGACCAGGAAGACCTTGTGTAACTCTTTTAGACCTACTTTTGGCTGAGGCTTAGCCTCCTCAACCTAAGAGGGCTCTCTCAAAGGATTAATGATATTGATAATGGATTAGATGGCTAACTCTAAGAAACAAATGAACCAGTGAAGAAGGTTGAAACACAATTAGAAAATATCCATTGGGCTTATGGAGTAAAATATGCTTCAGTATTAACAATAATGTTAGCTTTACATATAAGTCGGGGCATAAGAATTCAACATATGGAGAATATATCAAAAAACATAGGACCACACAGTTTATAAATGTGTAAAGGAAGTTAGAGCACTACCAGTGATTTCTAGGTAATCACACATTCATACCACTGTAAATAAAGAGAGAAGAACAACACAAGACATTCTGAATGTTGAATTCCTTCTGATTCCTGAGAAGCAAAGCCAAGTATTGTATTACTAGAAACAGAGTATTACACAAAGCACAATAAGAGAGTTTCTCTGAAAATTCTTCAACCGTTGATACATTATCTTCTCTCCCATATATATAGTTCATTACATAACTAATATTCCTCCTCCAGCATAAGGGGAATTCGAATTCCACCTATTATGACACCTATTGACACCTAAAACTAATTATTAAATGAAACTGACTATTAACTGGCGGTCCTAGAGACCTAAAACAATTAGGAGTGTAACTCTTCATCATGATTAAAACAACCTTATCTAGGAATTAAACACTCCTTATGACACCTATAACTCCATGAATTTGAATTTGATAGTGCTCCTAACCCTCCAGCTGGCCCTTGATGACTTATCCTTTTACTGTTCCTAGAAACTAAGAGGTTGTTCCTTGCTCTGTTATGGCTGAAAATAGGTCTTGGGACAGAGCTCATAAATTATAATAAAAAATGTATTTGGAAAAACTGAAGGAGGCTTTTTTGAGCCAATCCATGCTTAACAAAAACCTCTCTTGGTTGTTTGAAACACCTTTCCTACCACCCAGAATGTGTCTTTGAAAAGAAGGTGTAAAACAGGAGAAATATGCTTGTGAAAAACTGCACCTACAACGGTTTCGTAGTGCATGTTTGGTCCTTCATTTCTCCCAGATCATAATGGATTTGATGAAAGTGGAAGAGGTTTTTGTACTTCAGTATCTTAGGAATGAAAACCTCTTTCACTTTTCAGAGAGGAGTTTTCAACTGCTTAGAAACTCTTCTTGAAGTTGACTGGTAAAAACAAGAAGACAGTTTGACTGGTAAGTTGACTGATAAAGTTTGGAGTCAAAAATGTCTTTCCTCTACTTGTTTTGCCCTTGCTGAATATTGACACTTTTTGAATGATCCTTTGTAGAGATTCCCCTTCAAAAATATTTTCCTTTGTCTTTCAACATTGGTCTACTAAATGATAATATGCAGCTACAGCAGCTTCATAGCGCACTACGAAACTGCTGTGTGATTTCAAAAACACAGTTTTATGCATAAATTTGACTTCTTCGAGTTTTCTTTCCTTTGAAATGAATTTTCCATATGCCATGAGGCTGTTCAAAAGTGAATAAACTGATACCATTCTTCAGAGTATACTTTAAAAGGTGATCCACATCAAAACTTTAGGATTTAACCTTACCTGCTATGTAGTTTTTCTTAGCTAAGTATATCCTTCAGGCTTGCTTAACTGAATTTGCAGGTCCTCAATCTATCTCACTTATCTCTGGCACTACCTCTTGTAACCCTTTTAAATGCCTAGTCACAGGCCTTCTTGGCTTGAAAACAAACTCTGAGATCTGGTCATCAAATTGAAGCTTTTTGGAAGATTTAACTCCATTGGTTTTGTTCTTGTTGGCTTCAAATAGTTCTGCTTGGACTAGAGGAGTCTCTTCTATGTAGATGGTGTGGAGAAGGTCGTTCAAATTTCCCTTTGAAGCTGGGTTTTCATTAACAATCAATGTCTTCCCATTTTCCTTGGCTAATTGACTTCTGGTTACTCTTCTTTTGACTGTTTTATCAATAGATAACTCTTGTACCTTTTCCTTGATCTGAACCTTTTTCTTCTTTGACTGCAGATATGACTTCAAGAGACATTGGTATTTCTAGCACTTTAACCTTTGAATTCAAACCAGTGAAATTAAAGGCAAAATCCTTGGTTATTTGACTGTGACCTCCCTGGAGTTTTTTTAGCAGCCTACCTGTTTGAATGCTTCTTCAACCTCTCTATTCCTCGTGAGAACATCTAAGCCTTCAAGCTTAGTTCTAAGACATCAGCCTAATCTGTGCTCTTTTCTTTCTGTAGATCCTTCCATGAGACTTTAGCGTAATGAAATTGATAGACTGGAACTGTCTCAACCTTTGATCGCTGCCTCTCTTGAAATTCAAGGAATTCAAATTTAACATTTGCTAATTTGTTCCTCATGCAATGAATACAATCATAATTATGACTGTGAATACCTGGCTCTTCTTGAAACTTGCAATCCGAGCATACCAAGGTACCTAACGACTCTAATGATGAAGATAAGCGGTTGGACATGATAGGCGAAGTGTATAAGCTGACAGTGGATGATGCAACCATAACTGAATTTGACAGATATGACAACTAAGAAAGATTTGCTACGGATTGCATGAATTTCCGATTTCGTAGCGCAGCCAGTGTAAAATCTGGGTTATGCGCTACGAAAACACCTAAACTGTGTTGCGCTACGAAAACACCTAAAGCATTTCGTAACACATAAGAACCTTTATAACAAGCTTGATATAGAGAATCTATGTAAGTTATGGGACCAATGGTGAATGAGAACAAACTATTGACTTTTATTCAACCATCCTACCAAGACTCCTAAGACACTAAGACTTAGATACTAAAGTAAACATGGAAAGACTAAACTCGGACTAAGACCTAACCCTCACAATCAAACTGATGTGAAGCAATTTAGAAATTGCTTCTTAAGTGATAACACCATCATTAATCCCAAGTCGATATTCACATGCTTAAAGGATGAGCAAATGATTCACTCCCTCAATTCAAGAAGCTTTAAGAAACCTCCTCTTAACGAAATCCTATACAAATGTTCTATGGCTAAGATTGTGAGAGAAGGAAAAATAGAGGAGATTATGAAAGTTGGTTATTTTATAAACATTTTAGGGTAGAAAATGTTACTTTAAATTTTTTATTTAGAATGTATTTTTATAGTTATAGTTATGAAATTTGTTTAAAATTAAATATTAATTTTTATTTGATATGTTTTGGGAAAAAAAAATACTATGTTATTTTTTTTAAATATTAAAATTTCTCAGTTGGGTTTATGAGACACTAAAAAAAACTCTAGTTTATTTAATTTCAGTTGCAGAATTAGAACGCTTGCTTGGGTCGTATTGAGCGGTATATCCCATGTCTGTCGCAATCTAAATTGTCAGGATTAAGTGCTAAAGATCTTGCATTGGTGGAATCATCAGATGATTAGTTGGTCGAAGTTATGCCTGTTAATTTTGGTTGTACATGTCGGGTAGCATTTATGTTTTCAATGTTATGCTTACTAGTTGGTTTCCACACTATCAGCCTTATAAGACTTGGTTATATAGACCCAAACTATTTATGTTTTGGATGGCTTATAATGTGATTCAGTGGCCAACAAACCTGGTTTCCCACTATGTAAGTTAAGACCACCAGATAACTTATATAATTGTAACCCGCTTGTTTATAGATGAATGAATGAAAAGTATTGCTAAGCTTAACCCACACACACACACATATATATAGATATTAATTGGAATTGAAAATTGTATATAAATCTTAGAAAAAAATTATTATTGAGTTTTAAATCAAGAGATGTGAAGTAGTGCAATTGAGTATGAAAATGTTAAAGAACAAATATCCTAATTCATTATGATTAAATTTATTTTTTGTCTACATTTTGGTGAGGAGATAAGTACCACATCAAAATGGGGAATGCACTATGGGTTGGTGTATAACTATTTTCATCTAGGGTTTTTAAGATGTTTTGTATAAATATATTGTCTATTCCATATGTGGTAATGGATGATTTTTAATTTATTCTAACTTTTGGGTAAACAATAAGCACTAATGACAAACCTTAAGCTATAAACAAAAAAAACTATCATTAACTTGCACATATTGCTTGAAAATATGATGATTAAAGGTGAAAACATAGGTGCATCTATCATGCTATTAGTTATTGGAGTGAGGTATTTCCATGCAAAAAAAATAATGTTCAAACATGAATATAGAACCATTATATGTATGTGAGGTAAGGTGTTTGACCTTTCCTTTCATCAATAATGGAGTTTAATACATATTTGATAGACCAAATTAGTCTATATACTAATAAGATACTTTAAGAATCATATATCCTTGTAATAACTTTTGTTATAGTTATCAAAATTTAAATCTAATAATACATCAATAATTTTTAAAAAT